>APFE030918239.1:1553-30567 GCA_000404065.3 Pinus taeda
GTTTCCTAGGTTTACATGCTTTGATTTGCTTTCAGTTCATTTTTGTCAATTAGATTAGTCTTCTTTGAGCTAGCTTTCATCCATCATTGATAAAGCTTCTTCTGTGAGTCCATAGAAGTTGGCTTGAGCCCTAGCGGACTTGTGCCAGCTGACCAAGTGACAGCTGCGACAAGAGCTAGTACTTATGCATACAACACCGTCGCTTCCAAGTTTGTACGAACTACCGAGTTGATAAAATGAGAGACAGGAAGCCCCAGGAGTTGTAGCATTATTGCTACAATACTGGAGCTTACCACCTGCATATGAATTCTAAAACACTAAAAATAAACAATGTGAGAGCATAACACATAAAACACATATACACAGATATTTTCCCCTAGATTCCAAAACTGGGACTACCAGCTTGATTTTTCATTATGTTCCTTTCAATGTCACAATACATATTTATACATTCTGAAGCATCCAATACCATGGACCGAAAATTGTTGTGCCCAAAACCATGTGTGAAAACCATGCACAAAACCATAGGTACGTCTTCCTACCTAATATAAGGTCCAAACAAATTTTCCTTGGGGCGCTACCCCGAACCTCGTAGAGGGGGGCTACCCACCCCTCTCAAACCCCCTGGACAAGAGGGCCTACCCCCCCTCCCCCAGCTGCGCAATTGGTGGAATGAAGGGGGCTCTGGCCCCCCTCTAACCCCCTAGTTAACTAGGGAGGCTAGTCATGGAAAGAATATAACACAACCCAACACTCCAAACCAATTAAAGTTAGTTCCGAACCCTGATCGTAGTACGAGTTTATGGTTCCAACCGACTACTTCACAAAAACAACTACCAAGAAGTCAATCAGTCAGAGTCCTTCGTCTTGTAAAAGTACCACCCAGACTGTCAGTATCGTCAAGTAGCCATAATCATCATTAGTTACTAGATTGTGTATATTACCATGAAAAAGAAAAATAAAATTCAAAAAAGAAATACCAAACCATCACTTCTATATCACACCAAGGACAACATTCAGACTATCCTGAATGCATTATGTTCCCTATCCGAGACCAAAAAATGTTCAGTCTACCTAGAGAAAAGACAGGCACAAAAGCATAATTGTTGGAAAGGAGACTAGAACCCAGTAATAGTACTCCTAAATTCAGATATGGTGCTATCCAGAGAAATTTCCAATTTTTGCATTACCGATAAGCCACAGGGCCTAAACCAATAGAATACTTAAAAATGCAAATTATGCTCACTACATGTCTACCTGTGTGGCCCAAATCATAGATGATCTAGCAAGAGACATTGTAGAAGTAAAAGACCATGTCAAAAATATCCACCAGAGCATAAATACAATGTATGATCACCAAAATACTCCTGAAATTCAGTTAAGAGAAATTAATAATCAATTAGGGGTAATAAGCAAAGAAGTCACAAGTTTTAGAACTGCTATAAGTAGATCAAGATCTTCCCCTAGATATTCTAAGATAGAAGAAGAAGGCCCTAAATTCACCTTGGCAAAAGAATCCCAGTCCTCATCTAGTCTCTCTCTCAAAGTTTTTGAAAAAGATGAAAGCCATTTTGAAGCCTTAGCAAAGGGTACCGAGTTAGCACGAGAAAAATTAAACCTTTTGAAAAAGAAGATTTCAAAATTTTACACAAGAGAAATAAATATGGCAAGCCAGTCAGGGGATGAAGGCAAGTCCTCTACAGCTAAGCAAAAAAGAACAAGTTCTTTCATAATTTCTAACAAAGTTGCAAAGACATCAAAAGGTGATGTTAGCTATCATCATAAAAAGAATCTTGTCCATTCTTGGACTCAACATCATGCCTCTACAGAAGTTAGAGATGATATGAATGTCCAAACACAATTTGGAAATCAAAACAATACTTTCTTTATCAATTTTGATTGTCTAAACAGAGATCAGACATTAATTCTCTTGCAACAGATTAATGCATGGGCTTCTTAGAATAAAGCATATGCTAAAGCTTCATGGAAAGAGGTAGTCATATTAATCACATGGAACTTAACAAGGAATGCCAAACTATGGTGGGAAACACTTAAGAAAGAAGAGAAAAAATAAATTCTTGAAAATGATGATCCTTTGGAAGCTATCTTGATGGATCTCTCCCATGAATTTCTGGGAGTTATTTCCTCTGATAGTGAACATTGTGCCCAGATGTAAATGAGTCAAATATTGTGCAATTTATATTTATTATCATAATATTATTTCACAATGAAAAATCTTTATTATAAAATCCTTGATCACCATAATGTGACTTATCTCAGGCACTACATAGCCTCCATCCCAGGAAAAATACCTGAATTATTTTCAACAGTCACTGTCTACACAACACATTGCCATAGATATATTGTCTCTAGCTGCACTTCACCAACACATTCTTACATTTTGAAAAATGAATGTGCCGCCAACAAAACTCGTAAGAATGTCAAAATGCATTTTCATTTCAACCCCACCATCTGTGACTCCTTTACTGAAGCATATCATTTTGGGTGTTATAAGAACCACTCTAGAAAGGGTTCTCAAAAAGACCAAAGTGGTAAGTGTTCTTGTAGGTCGAGACTGCCTACTAAGAAAAATCAAAACCAGTCAAGATCTCCCACAGCCAGAAGATCAAGATTTATTTTCAAGAAAATATCTACACTGACTAAGAAGTCCAAATGCTTTATTTGTGGTTAGACAGGTCATTGGGCTAATAGATGTCCCAACAAAGGAAAGAAAGGGATCCAAGAAAAGATTGCAGAAGTTTTTAAATCTTCTTATGACCAAGCTGATTGTGACCTAGTTTCTCAAACTAATTTTGATTTTGAATGTTTTTCTGTAAATAGCATTGATTTAGATAATAGCTATGACATTGATGAAAAAAATCCAAAAGGTTTCTCTTTCATACAGTAATAGTGACAACAATGAATGTACATATCTGCCCAATTGTTTTATGTTTTCATCTTATGATCTCCAACATCAAATTGAAGAAATCCAAAGACCAAAGGCCTCTCTTCATCCCAGCTTGATTATTCCTCGGAGACATCTCCAAGAAAATATTGACCAATTGTATGCTTCTATTCCTCACAAACTAACTGATGGAGAAGAATTTGAGATTTCAGATTGGCACATAACAATAAAAGCATCACAAGAATCCACACATAATAATGCAGAAAAATTATTGGATAAAATTAAAAGGGTGGAAGAAGGTCTCCAAAGAGACAAAAACCAAATGAAGAAGCTTGCAAAATGGATTCAAGCCAACATGCAAGAAATTGATAGCTTGAATTTGCAGTTTGTTTCTTCTACTTTCCTTTCCTCTCAAACTCCATTACTATCATCTAATCAATACAATAATGAAGACATTCACGACATCAGTGGTATTGATGATAGGATGGCCATCCCTTTAAAAATGAAAGTGCCAGGCTACAGAGAATATACTCTTGATGCTCAGATTAATACTGGAGCTATGAGCAGTTGTTGGAAATTCAAGGGAATTCCTGCTTACTATTGGAAACCCACTCAAGTCTAGTTTAGAACAATTAACAAACAAATGATAAAAATTCCATATATTTCTTCGAACTTCGCAATACTCTTAGGTTAAAAAGAAGTATATGTCACCTTATATAATTATGATACTGGTGTTGATATGTGACTTGGACAAGATTCTATGAACAAATGCATGCCAATCACCATTGAAAAGAATCTAATAATTTTCAGCATTCAAGAAGACAACGTGCAAGTCCCTCTGAAGAGTAAATACACACTCAGGGTAAAACCTGATGATGTAAGAAATTTTGATGAAGCAGTAATAGATCTTTCTAAGATCCAAAAAATTGTCGAGCGTGCAAAAATCCATGGCCTAACCATTTTGTCTGATATTGTAAACAAATTAAAAAATGATTGTACAGTAGAACACCTTGACACATTCTGGTTTAGGGAAAATTATTTTGTTTCACTTCCATTCTAAAAATAAGGCTTCATTAAAGCACAAAAGGCATCAAAAAATCGCATGAGCCCGTTTGAACAAGAGCTTTGCAAAGCAGAAATTAATAGTTTGATAGAAAGAAAACTAATAGAAGCATGCAAGAGTTCTTGGGCATGTCCAACTTTTTATGTCAACAAGTGCTCAGAACAAAAACATGGAAAAAGAGGTTAGTTATCAATTACAAAGCTCTGAATGAAGCTCTTGTTCCCATTAAATGTCCTCTGCCTAATAGAGAAATATTTTTATCAAATATCACCAAAGCAAATGTGTTTAGTAAGTTTGATCTTAAAAGTGGGTTTTGGCAATTTGGCATTAATCTTGAGGATATATATAAAACAACATTCATGGTACCTGGAAGACCATTTCAATGGAAAATTATGCCATTTGGTTTGAAGAATACTCCATCAGAATTCCAAAAGAGAATGGAATATATCTTCAGAGATTATTCTTTCATTATTGTCTACATAGATGATTTTTTAATTTTCAGCAAAGATATTAGTGAACATAAGAAACACTTAGAGACATTTTATCAGGTTGTTTTCAAGCATGGTCTAGTTCTCACTGCCTCCTCAAATAACTTCACAATTGCACAAACCCGGATTGAGTACTTGGGTTTAATAATATCCTAAGGGAAAATAGAATTACAACCACATGTATTGAATTCTTTATCAAAATTTCCAGACTATCTTCCAGATGTTAAGATTATGCAAATATTTTTAGGATGTTTGAATTACATCAGGCAATTTTATCTAGAGCAGGCCATAGATACAAATCTTCTACAACAAAGATTAAAAAAAGGCAGCAGTTGGAATGACTGAATGACCAAAGTAGTTAGAAACATAAAGCAGAAAATCAGACAGCTACCACCTTTGGTTGTTCCCCACAGTGACCTACCATCGATTCTTAAAACAGATGCCCCCGACTACTGCTGGGCAGCAATCTTATTGTAGAAACATGGAAAAAAGGAATAAGTGTGTGCATATGCCTATGGCACATTCTCAGACGCTGAAAAAAATTATCCTTCTTCCCATAAAGAAATTGTAGTAGTAAAGAAAGGTATAAAAAGATTCATTTTATTACTTAAAAGTGTCCACTTCATTGTTAAGACAAATCTCAGTCACATGAAAGGAATGCTACAAAATAAAAGGTTCCTAGAACAAGGTAATTCTAGAGTTTTAAGATGGGATTTGTGGTTAGATGGATATGATTTTAATATCAAATATAAAGTTGATAAAGAGAATTATCTTGTGGATTAATTACGAGAGAAGGAACAATTATACTGATAGAATATGCAGTTAAAAAAATTTAATTTGGTGAATGCTCATCATCCTCCTTGAACAAATCCCAAGTTACATTATGCTCTTCTTGCCATTATTCTTTTTGTGTGGATTGTCTTTTAGAAAATGTTCTATGTTTACCCATGGAAATCCAGAAGATCATTCTTGAGAGATGGTTTTGGCTCTCAGATACAAGACACAACTATGATATTCCATTAGCACCTATCGACAATGATCATGCTTATTTTGGTACAATAAGATATCCGTATCACAGACTTGGTTATATTTATGATCCTAATCTGAGATGGATATATTATTATGCCATTCTTCAATATTCTCATGCCTATGAAAGAGTTTCAATCATCATGTATTGTGAGGACATCATGTCTCCATTCAATGATTGGATCAGTTGGATGAATATCCTACTTGTTTCATTTGTTCCCTGAAATGAAGATCAAGGCAGGCTTTATCAACAGTTTGCCCTTACTATTTTGTATAATGACATGCATGATGGAGAAGAAAGATACGATAGTTTTGAATTCGATTTATTATATAAGGGCACAAACATGAAGATCAACCAAGATAGTACTTCTCCTACACGTTATTATTTTACTGTTGAAATTGACTATTTTGGTGAAGTCAGAATTCCCCTAGATAAACTAGATCCATTCATGTGTTTCTCAATTTTTTCAACCAGCTTCGGAAGCGAACCATCATGGTTACAATAGCTTCCTAGGTTAAGTCTTGATAGGTATGTTGAAGAATATGAGTCTAACTATGACCCTAATCATGTCTCTGACCATAGCCCCAAAGGATGGTGACCAAATTTTCAAAGAAATTTTATTTTAGGATTTCAAAGATTCTCCTTAAAAGAATCTCGTCTGTGTTGATAATCATTGTACCTAGTTTACTATATTTTAGGTTTTCGAGGATTCACATAAAAGGAATCTCCTCTGTGTCAATAATTATTGTACTTAGTTTTTCTTTCGTGGGTTTCAAGATATTGGAATATCCACTATATCAACTTTTAGTACCTATATGATTTCTTCCAAGAAGGAATATCTACTGTATATAACCGTTTAGTACAAGAATTATGGTTTTCGTGGATTCCCCCGGTCAGAATCTCCACTTTTTATCATATCATTAAGATTTTATGTGATATGAAAAATATCTTGGGGGATGGGAAAGATTCCAAAGCTTTAGAAACACCTCAAGGATCCATCCTATATAAGGAAGGATTAGCCTCAACTCAAGGCACTTGTAAATTTCCGAGTATTTCTATAATATGAAAGAAGTTCTATTTGAGTTTTAAGTTCAAAACATTAGCATTTTTCATTCTGTGATCTTGGAGTGTGCACTATAAAAAATGTGGTTTTAATTTATTTATGTATTACATTATTAATTGATGACCATGTTTTCAATTTATTAAATATTTGATATAAATGAAAATGAAATTATATATTACAAATATGATTATTTAAGTTAAAATTTAATTATAGTTGTTTTTATTTGTAGTTTAAAAGTTTTTTTACCATGTTCAAAATTTTTAAACAATTTAACAAAATAAAAAATCACAAGCCTCTTGGATTTCATGTTTTTTAAACTTTTTTATTTACCAGATCATTGGTCATATCTATATTTTTAATGGGGCAATGCTTGCTTCAATGAATAAGGTATGATAGTGTGTATTTCCTTTAATTTCAAGATTATAGATTATAGATTTCTTTGGGATATATTATATTCTTCCCCATGACTCTTTAGAGGTATTGCATCCTCAATCTTCAAATCAATATAAAATAATATGATTAACAAAAGCTTCAAATAAGATTTTCTTTTAGTCTCATGTCTAAAGATTTGTTCATTTACAATTGTTTTCAGAACGATAGTAAGGTTTCCAATCTCCATTAATACTTTTATCAATGATATAATTCAAATTGAGCTTGTGACGGATGTCAATTTCAAGATATTTGGAGAAGGCACTTCCTCCAAGTTGTTATTCTAATATACAAACATATCGTATGCGATATTTATGGATTCTTATTTTCATCCCAAGATTTGAAGGAATCCTTTCCAAAAGATCAATATTCTCAAATAAAGAAGATGAATGATGAATATAAGAGCAAGAGTAAGATAACCTACCTTCTCCAAACAATATTGTAATTGAGAAATGTATATGATAAGACAGGCTTGGGACAGGGGGCACCCTTGCTTGACATCGATATTATATAGTTAGTTTCTTTTGACAAATCCTCAACACTCCTAAACTTGGAAATAAAATTCTCATACAACCTTGTCATGGTAACCCTCAACTCAAAAGAAATATTTATCTCTTCCAACCTCTTCTAAAGGTTTGTCTTGGGAATAGTGGCAAAAGGTTTTATAAAATCAAGAAAAAAACACAATAAATCTATTTTATTATTTCAACACACCTATGTAATGACTCAAAAATAGCAAGACGGGTGATAATTGAATGATATCTCCTAAACTAGACTTTTCCTTTATTCCTTTTTCGATGGATTTATAGCCAAATTTTAAGGTTATTTTCCAAAATAATTCCATAAATCTTGCCTAAAATGGGGCTAACCATAATGGTTCTATAATTATAGGGGATTCTTTTATACCTACTTTTAAAAATATGTACAATGGGGCGTTGCATACACGGATTAGGGAAGATTTGCTTCACTGCCATATGGAAGAGATTGTAAATGTGATGAATGAGGGAAGTTTGTTTAACTTTAACAAATATAGCTCAGTAGCCTTAAATGTCTTTAACTTTCCTAGTGTGATCCACTTAATCCGAACTCTATATCTTCCAAAGAAAATATTTCAGCTTGTATAGGAATGTTTGAAATGGTGTCCATGGCATTAGGGCATTCAAAAAAAATTTTAAGATGGGAATTTGATCTAGTCAAGGGAATCATACCATTATCTTTAGTTTCAAAAATTATAATCGCTCCCCAAAGCTTCCTAGGATCCAATTTAGAGAGGTGCAACAACTGCTCTTATTTTTTGTTTATGTAGTACCTTTTTTGCAATTGATAAACCTAAATTTGTATGTACTTATCATATCAAATGTTAAAGTTTTATTAGAAGTATCCCTAATATAATTTTAAGCATTGTTGCATTCTTTATTGTACAAAGGGTTGGTAGTTCCATTATTTCTTTTATATGACACTTAGAAAAATAAATTTAATGGAAGTATAAAGGGTTGTATTAAAATGATGATAGATGTCTTCAATGCCATCCTTACAAGTTGGAAGGTTTAAATAGCTATTTAAATCATTTAAGAATAGATCAAATTTACTTTTTTTTTTTTCTGATCGCACTTGGATGCCTTTGATTATCAAAATTTTATTTCATGGGGCTTTTGTCCATGGAAAAATCTAGAGCTGAGATTAATGGCCTATGATCATAGTTAGGCTCATGGTCATTTAAGAGGTTGAAATTTACAATTTAGTTACAAATAGGGATATTAGATATCATATAATCGATGACATTACTTCCAAGCCCATGAATAAAAGTCACCTAGTTGGAGTTTGGCCAATTCATTAAACCATTGCAAATATAAGGCCTATAGAACTACAAAGCTTGACTAGGTCAGTATCAAATAAATTCTTAGATAGGTCTTTATATTTTCTTTAGGATCTATTCTAGCTAAAGAAATACCCTTTTTTAGCCATAAAGGACTAGGGTTGAAATCATTCATTAGAGGAATAATGGTTAGTTGCAGTTATAATGTTAAATTCTCCTAGTAAGAGGATATTACCTTCACGCTTCATTCCTCAAACTGTGTTATAGGATATTATAGGGGCAATTTTTATCTACATTTTTTTATCATAAAAGTTATTGTTAATAGGTGCAAAACAACAAATTATTAAATAAATCCTCTTAGCATTAATGGCTAGGATTTCTATCTAAATGTATTCATGCAAAATAACAAGACATGCCTTTGATTCCTTTGTGATATGATTATTGTTCCATTATAACAACAAAATAAATCCTTATATGTGAGGGACATTAGATTCATCATGCTTATAGGTTTCAAATAATATCAATTTCACTTAGGTCTAACTTAGCATCAGAACTTTATGCCATGAAAATCCATGATATATCCAAGAGAGGATCCATAGTGTGGAAAATTCCTATTTATTATTATCATTATTATCCCTATCCCTAATAATATCTTTTTTATTTCTAGTTGTTTCCCATTTGTCTTACTTTCTGGCTTCTTTTATGTTTTGAGCTTCTTTCCTTAACTTAGTTTGGTTTGCTGGAATGAGAATTTCATTTATAAAGGATTTTGAGCCTTTTAAGTTTAGATGTTTATTAACTATTCCACATTTTATGGTCATTAATGCTTAACTTGAAATGGATTAACCTATATTTATGTTAAATTATATTTTTCCTAACCTCTTTGTTTATATGAAATAAGTTGTTTCAATTTATGACTTATTTTTTAATTTTTTTTTATTATTGTTAGTGTGTCCTCATTGTTATCCTCTCATATACCAACAATTATGAGATACAATTTATCCTCTCTTATACCAGCAATTGTGAAATACAATACTCTTATGCTCATGATGAAACTCAGTTAACTTATTCATTTCCTTTTTAATAAATTTAGTATCTACTTTTTTTTCATCTACTTGGTACTAAATCATTATTCAATTTTTGTAGTGTCTTTTTAACCTTTAATTATTATATTTCTTCTATTTACTAATTTCAAAACAATTCAATAATAATAAAAAAAAAATTTGTAAGTGTAGGTAGTGCCTTTCTTTTCTATTTATAATAACCAAAGAGACCAGATACATCGTGTTGGTGGCCTCAACCTACCCCGAAGGGAAACCAGGTTTGTTGGCCACCTTAGTTTGCTATATCCATTCCAAAAACAAAATTTAACAAGGCTTTCCATCCTGGCTATATGCACTATACAACTAAAACTACTTAGTAAGCTACTAGCATGCATAAAACGGTAAAAGCAAAAAGTTTCACTGAAGCACATAAGACACTCGAAAGGATCATTTCTTTCTGTCACCAGTATTCAGGTCCATATCCATTGGAGTATCCATTGGTTCAGCCTGACTTGGAGTTGTATGAGCCAACCAAGACAGTTGCTGATGCATCTCCTCCAGCTTGTTATTCAACCTTATCATGATAACCTGGAAATTTTTCATTTCTTTTTGCAGGTTTGGCATGCCATTTGCAATTTCGGCCATTTCCTTCACCATCTACTCCAAAGCCTTTACAAGAATGTGTTTTAACACGCAGTAGATGTGAAGAGTCTACCTATAAAGTGTCAACCTTCCTCGAGTATTCCCCGGATCTCTGATCACTTCTGCCCACTCTTCTGTCTCGGAATCAGACTGTTCCTCCATCACACTAGCTTCCATATCTTGAATGATTCGATGAATATCTTCGCTCGTCCTTCCCCTTGATTCCCCTGTCTCAGACGTCCTCTGCTTCCATACCCTTTGCCACGACTCGGGCACGCCATCCTGCTTTTTACCTTATCCTGTTGACAATTTTCATTCACAAAGGTCAGAGTTTGAAGTTTAGCATAACTGTCTTCCTCCTCAATTTTCTTGGCGGTTATTCCTCTTCCCCTGCTACAATCACCTCCATTTGTTTGGGTGTTACAATGCTTGTCGTTTTCGAGATGCAAGAATTCAAGAAGGCCTTCAGTCATTCGGATCAATTGTTGGGCTAGGGACAAGATTTTCGTATCACTCCCTTCAGTCTCCCACTTTACCTTTGCAGTGGGTTGGTTGATACGGCCCCCCAAGTTTCTTTCCAAACTATTCTCATGGCAACAATTCCTCCACTCATCAAGAATCCTTCCCTAATTCCGACCCAATTCACCATCACAATGCATTGCTAAGTGAAGAGCGACTTCACACCAACCCTTTTCTTCCTCAGAGGCTCCAAATGTATTAAATTGATCCATTATACCAATCATGATAGAGAAAAGGATTGAAGGGGTCTCAGAGTTAACATACCCGGAATCGCTAACCTCCTTGGAAGCTCCTTTTATTTGCGCTGCGCCCTGCTCCTCTTCCTCCCAGCGTAGTTTACCCTTCCTTCTAAACTTCACCACCTTCATATAATACAACACATATGTCCCTCTCCCTCTTCCACTACCGCTGCCACTACTGTTAATCCCTTTCATTCCACCACCCCCACTCCAGTTTTTTGAGAAGTGCGCTGACATGCAATTCATTGCTCTGGCTGGAAGGACGGCATCGTATGTATGGGTTAGCCTCACTGTCCTACCATGATAATAATCCCACCTAGTGCCCTTGCCTACTTTTCTCCACACCCCGATTGGGGGCCATTTGTTTCTATTGTCTTTGAATCGCGTCTTCATGATTATCATGGTTTAAAATCATTCTTAGTGGCTCTAATTCTGAGTCCTCTGAATACATAGTCCATATGTTATCCAGTTTCCTTCCTTGTTCCTGGAAACTTGAGTTTGCGAGAAAATCCACTGCTCTGTTGCCCTCTTTCTAACATGATTAATGATCATATATTCAAATCTTTTTAGGATAATTTCCAACTCTTGGATTAGGCTAGCTGTTCTCCAACTCTGCGTAAATTTGTCCCATGAGGTCCCATTATTAAGTTTTTTTATTACATGTATGACCATTTGGGAGTCCCCTTCCACTTTCAGGTTATTGTATTCTTTTTTTATTGCTATCTTCAGTCCTTGACGTATTTCCATCAATTCAGCTTCATTGTTGCTCATGATGCCACCATTGTTTTAGTAAATCCATTTTGTTCTACCTTGACCATCTAGAAAGAGACCCTTAATCCCTGTTGGGCCTAGATTTCCTTTGGATGCTCCATCGAAATTCAACTTTATGAATCCAGCCATGGGGTGAGAGAAGTGCATGATACTATTAAATCCCATATTGGGTTTTTTCCACATCTGTGGAGCCACCATCCCTTGATGCAAGTTTAGCTTCCTTAAAATCTGATCTTCTTCCGGCGTCGTTTCCCAGTCTGCTACGTTCCAGGTATCCGCAAGTATGGTCTCACGAATATGACTCAAGGTTTTTTCCTAGATTTGGTCTTTTGTCATGTCTTTGTTTTGGAAGGTTATTCTATTTCTTTCTTTCCAGATCATCCACATATTCATCCCTAATGATAAACTCCAGGCTTGTCTTACCACCGGGCTAGTGAATTGGCTGCCTCCCCATATTTTAATTGTGTTTTTAATGCTCTGTTGATCTCTGTGAGTCTTTCCAAAGAGTTTCCTAACCTCTTCCCATTGTTGCTGAGCTCCTTTACATGAGTTCAGAAGGTGTTCATGTGTCTCCTATTCTTGTTTGCAAAGATTACATCTAGGGGGGGCATGTATGCCTCGCTTTTGGAGTTGGGCCCAGGTCAGGATGCGACCTTTGCTTACCAGCCATAGGAAGTGGGCCACTTTCGGCCACCAATTACTAGTCCATATTTGTTTCCAATTGACTGTCGTATCCTCTTGTTCTCTAGGAGTTAAGAGATGATATGCCTCTTTAATTGAGAAATTTCCTTTTATTGTGTAACCCCATCTCAGTATGTCTAGTCCTGGTCTTATAGGTATTCTCCTTGTCTGCATTTCCTTTTGATATAACTCCCTTTGTTCTCCATCAACTTGATCCATCCATTCTTCCAGACTCTTCCAGATTCTCATACTTCATCTTGGCTCCCCTCCTTCCAAAAGTCCCTTACATGATTCATTCCGTTCTCAGCTGCCTTTTGGCATATATCCCTTAAAGCTTGAAGTCCGTTCAGTCTTTCTCTTTGCTGCCAGGCTTCCTCCCAAAACCTGGCAGAGTTGCCATCCCTAATTTCCCAAAAAACATGTTTAGTGATTATTTCTTTGTTTAGACTGGCTAGATTCCAAATTGTCGACCCTTTTGGGGTATCCCTTATTCTTAAGATCTCTTCTGGTTTTTTTGGCATATTATATTTTTTTGTTCATATTCTTTTCCATAGGTCATTTACTCCATTCATCCAATGCCACCAAAGTTTAGCACCCATTGCTTGATTCAAAATGTAAGGATCTCTAACGCCTAATCCTCCCTCAGTCTTGCTTTTCACCAAGTCCTTCCAAGATACTAGAGACCACTTTCTTTGATCCTTCCGTCCTCCCCAAATAAATTTTTTAAAAATCTCTACCATCTTTGCACACGCTCCTTTAGGGGTTGCCATTGCTGATAGTTGGTATATTGGGATCAATTGAAGGACTGCCTTAACTAAAACAGCTCTGCCAACAAAATTCAAAGTTCTGAAAGACCAGTTGGCTAGTTTTCTAGCAATTTTCTCAATGGTTTGTTGCCAATTTGACAACCTTAGAGGATTCAGGGCTAACAGCGTTCCTAGATATCTTGTTGGGAGTTCTCCTGATCGAAATCCAAGTGTTCTTGTTAAAAAAAATTTGATATTTCCAGCAGTGTTGAAAAAATAAGTGCAGGACTTGTCCTTGTTAATTTGCGTGCCTGAAGCTGTCATAAAAAGTTCTAGAATTTCTTTAATTCTGCGGGCTTCTCTGAGGGACACAGTACAAAACAGCATAATGTCATCTACGAATTGCTGGTGAGTAATAGGAATATTGTTGCCCCATATTTGGATTCCTTTAAGCTTTCTTTCTCTTACTTCTTTTATATTTATTTTTATATTTATATTTTTATAAATTATTTAAAAAAAAAAATGGATAATTTGAAGTATACTGAATAACAATATTGACATGGAAAAATAGGTCATATATTTTGTAATTCTTTTATATATAAATTTAAACTCAAATTCAAAGAATAATAACATTAACATAAAACCAAAAATAATTATATTTCTTCACTAAACAATGTGAAGTGTATTTAACAAGTGTTATATAGTAGCTTCTCCCTACCCCTTTTAAAATAATAGTGAAATTATTTGATCATTATTGTGATATATTAAAAAAAATTAGCAATTATGCTTTGAAAATGTAGTTGTAAAATGTATCTTTGGGTAGGATTTGTTTCAATCTGTTTCAAAATATTAAAAATTATCATTTAATATACATCTTAATTTAAAAAATTAAGAAATAATACAGTGTATTATTTATAAATAGTTACTTCTAATATATAATTTGTTTTTGATGATTTTTGAAATATTAAATGTAACAACTATATTAAGAAAATATAGAATGGTAAACATATTTAGTGAGACGATAAATATATAAATAAAAAAATATATAATGTTAATTTTAATTGTATTATTTATTATGGAAATTACAAAAATTAGCTTACAAAATTATTAAACATTTTTCATGTTAATTCTATTATAATTTTTAATTAATATAAAAATTATTTGGTCACCTTTCAATAAAGAAATGTATCAGTTACTTACTAATGAGATATCTCATTCAATTATGGAATTCATAAAAACATAAACAAAATTTGATGTGAGCCATGTACTCTTGGATTTTTAATTAATATAAAAATTATTTTGCGACATTTGAATAAAGAAATGTATCAATTACTTAATTATGAAATGTCCCACTCAATTATGGAATGCAATAAAAACAAAAACCAAAACTGATGTAATGCATGCACTCTTGGAATTTTAATTAATATAAAAATTACTTTTCCACCTTTGAATAAAGAAATGCATAAATTACTTAATTGTGAGATGTCTCACTCAATTATGGAATGCAATAAAAATAAAAACAAAATATGATATGACCCATGTCCAAATAATTTGAGGCATTGGGAAATAACATGTCCAAATTGACAACCAATCCCATGAGAGATAAATGCCAATAAAATAAATTTAAAAATATATATATATATTTTTATTTTTAAAAGTTGACCTTTGTTAAATTGAAAAATATTTCTATTATTTGAATAAATCAATAGATAGTAAACAAATATCTAACACATAATCTCTGCCTAGGGATTGGGATAATAATAAATTTTTTACGTTATCCAGTCTGGAAGTGAATATGATTTTTACACCCAACATTCTCTTTATGAAGTTGGATGGACCAACATTGTTCATCCTGCCAATCCCACACTCCATTTTCATCTTCCTGCGTCCCATCAAAATTCACCACGTGGAACGTCAGTGTTAGGCAAGCTGATGCTACTACATTGCTACGCTTTTCAGAACCGCTACACTATCACTACTGTATTACTAACTAGAAATTGTCCCAAAAGGTACAAAGAGAGGAAGATAGGATTATTAAATTTGAATTGTTGAATTTTTCTAGAAGAGTTAATTGGTTTGTGGAAAACCTTATTTTCTTGCACTGGATCATTGTGCAATTACTTTTCTTTAGATGTTTTGTTTATATTTGTATTACAAGGAACACATTGAATGCCTTATTTCATTTCTGTTATCCTTACTAATATCCTTTCCGTGCTTTTTCTTGATCAATTTGATGAAATATTCCATTATCCTTTGGTCAAAGTCCTCACCTGCATATTAGAGTACATCCCAGTAAGTTCAAAGCTCGAAAGCCAACCAAAAAAGTCAATGATAACCACTGTTCACGTATTCAAATTCGTAATGTAAAAATTCCAGACAGATAGATTACCTCCAAGATGGGTATCATTGTTTGTAGCCAAAACCTTAAAAACTCCGATGTCAATAGTCAGAGCGCTGACATCAAACATGCCACCGCCAAGATAAAAAACAACAATATTCAATATTTTTCTCTCCACCCTTCTTGTTCAAGCCATAAGCTATTGTTGTGGGTTCGTTGATAATACTAGCTACATTCAAACTAGCAATAACACCAACATCCTTCGTTGCTTGGAGTTGTGCATTAGTAAAATAAGTTGGGTAAGCGCACAAGTTAACAGTCACAATGCAATCAACAATTGGTTACCCACAACCTCATAAAAAAAAGGTTGGAAAGAAAGCATACTAGGGACAGTCACCATAGCATCCTTTATAATCTTGCCAAGGAATGCTTCTGCAGTCTCCTTCATCTTATTCAAAATCATAGCACTAATTTCCTAAGGGCTAAACACCTTTGTCTCTCCATCTCGTACCTGAACTTGAATATAAAGTTTCCCATCTTTGTTCACAATCTTGTATTGTACCAGTTTCACATCCTTCTGAACTTCTTTGTCTTCAAACCTATATAAAAACAAATGTTTTCATTTAATTGTGCTCATCAAGTACAAGTTTTAAATCATTTTCTTGAAGTTTGGACAAGGTAGAAATCAAATCCTGATCTGACCCCAACCAGAATGTTGCTCGACCCCCTGACTTAACATGCCAATTTCATGACTGGCACCCTTGTGTGTTCAATATCAAAGTGACAATTGGACTTGCAATAAATATAATTGTCTAATGAATAATAGCTGTCACACACATTGGGAGGCTTTATTGGGCTTGGGAGAGAAAGCCCAGGGTTTGGAGGGTTGGCACCCTTTTTAACATAGTAAGATAGAGAATTCTTAATAATCCAGTAGTCTGTGCCACTCTGACCCATACCCCACCAGAGTCACGCCGTGGTCTAGCTGGGTTTAGCAGGCGCCAGTGAACACACCTTGGAGGTAGATTCCATGGAAAATTAATCAATTGGTAAAATCGCACGCTGCAAAAGCATTAATCGCAGAAAGATAATCTTAGCCAATGGAATATCTGAAAATTCCATGGGAAATACTTAATTGTTAAAGTCACATGGAAAAAAAAATAGGCAAGGGAAATTTTATTTGATGAAGTTTTGGGGGTCTTGGGGCAGCATTAATAACAGAAGGACAAAGCTAATCTCTTTGATATTTACAGTAGATTAAATATTTCAGAGACGTTATGCCCAAGCAAGAAAAGAAACAAAATATCCCTAAAAACACTCAAACGAGCACCAAATTGAGGCATACTGAACAATAGACAAAAAAAATACCCATTAAAAAAACCAGGGTCATTATCTTTCTTTTCAGTAAATTCATTCGCTTTTAAATTCATTAGCTTCGACTGCTCATGCTCTGATATAGAAAACCTTCCCAATCCTAGGTTTGTGCTTCATTTTGGAAGTTTAAATATGACACTCACATTTTGTCTCCACACAAATTCCATTAATTTGGCAACTATAATTTTAACATCCCAATCTTTGTTCCATGGCCGAAAATTTTAGCAGGCTTGTAAATCGTATAAGAGATTTCACGTGAGATATTTGTCTAACTTATTTATCAGCCTGACGTAGTTATATTGGTAACGTGTTTGGGCACACGTATGTGACCTGTTTCCAACAACAATCTCAAACTAATATATGCAACCAAGTTTTGTTCATAGATTAACAAGAAGACAGAGCAAATATAAATGAACAAATTCTGTACAAGAAGAGTAATAGATATTAATTTCCAAATAGTACATAGAACAATGTGGGATTACACCTGAACCTTTTGCACTCAGGTTGGGAATAATCTTACTGACCTAAAATAACAATAAAAATTGAAAAATATGGAACATTACCTTCCTGGAGTTAAAATCTATAATAGCTTCCGTAATCATGAAGTTGTTTTGTTCATAGACTATAAGCCTCAAAACAAACGATAACAATGGCTAACATAGCCAGGCGCTGTTTATGTATAAATGAAAAGGGATAGAATTGATGATAGGACAGTAGGTGGCCGAATCAAGAGGGCAGCAGCCCCAGGCATAGCAATAGCCTCCGAAGTCATACATGTAGCAGTAGGTGTTGCTCTGAGGGCAGGAATAATAGCTGTCACACACAGTGGGAGCCTCTCCATCATTTTTCCCTCATGGTTGATATCACAATTTTACACTCAAAGTATGTGAACACCTACAATATATTTTCAAAATGAGATATAATTGTTGTATCTTTTCTTCAAATAACCCTCATCACGCACACACGATCGAACGCCGAATCTTTTCCCCATACTCACACTAACTGAAATTTCTTCGATGCTTGAAGATCACGTGCCTCACGTTCTGACCTTCCCTTCCAAGTACTCTGGGACCTTATCATTATCAGTCAGCATGTCACTCTGGGAGATGCAGAACAAAACTGGTGACAAAATAGCATATTGAAAATACACCGAATTAGGGACATTTCACGCAGGATTTTCTCTACTACTACATTGATTTGTGTTGAGTCCCATTGCTTGGATGGAAAAATCGTCTATTCGTTGAAGAATATATTAAATTTGAATGCCTTTGAAAATTTTGCATCAATTGATCTCTTGTCCTTGGCTCTATTCTCATGACAAAAAATGTTGCCTGGGGAATGGTCCTAGATCTCATTCGAAGATTGAGCACCATCGTTGACTGTTTTTTTCTCCTGCTGCCAGTAAATGCATTCGTTGGTAAGGAAATGGAGCATCTTGTCCTTAAAGCATTTGAGAGCGGCTTCTGCAAGGTGGGATACCTAGGGTGGAATACCTAGGGCGGAGGCAACCTCTCGAACATCAAGTGGGAGAAGGGTTCGTTGATCACGAGATCGATTCCCATTCTAAGTAGCTTGGGATTGTAAATTATCCATGATACTAGACTGGAAATGCCACAAACCAGGACGAGGAATGACATGATGAGGCAAGAGCAGCACAGGAAACAATTATTTCTTCTTTTTGGCTTCTTCGGGATGACCATCACGCGATAAGAGGGGAGCGAGCATCCGTGTCAGGGAGAATCACGAGCTCTATAATAAGGTGATTGTGAACATTGGGAGGAAACAAGGTAAGCCAATGCAATGCAGAGTATTGAAGAAAATGATGAGATGAAAGTGAGATTGCCTTCTGTGAGATACTTAATACTAATTAGTGATTGCCAAAAGCCAGGGAAGAAGAACAGTGCTTGCAAAAAGCTAGGGAAGAAGAACAGCAACAACCACTGAGAGGGAAAAAGCGGTAAAAATATCTTTAAGAGTGACACAAAAGAATGGGAAAAATCAGTAAGACAACTCAACTGATATTTGGAAAAAGCAGCCACACTTCAAATCAATGGTTGAAAGTGTCTCCGCTAACAGGGTAAAAGTGTTGGCAATTGTTGATACATAGAAAGGCCTATCAGCCTAATTAGTAATAAACGAGACTAGAACTGCCAGCTCCTCTCGTCTGATTTTTCTCTCTCTCCTAGCACCCGACGACTGCGGCACCATGACATGTTGCACTGCAATTTCAGATATCAAGGTTCCAATATGTCGAAGATCACGAACACATAATTTGTCCAAGAATTGACAAATCCCCAATAAAATCAATAAAGTAAGGAAACCACGAGCTCAATGTATTAGGCAGTCTGAGGTACAGGGTGGTCATTTTCCCAAACAACTAGAGCGACGCTCTGTCTGGACCTCTCCATCTGATAGTTCTTCTTTCCTACTACAAGTACTACACCTGGAGTTCCAGTTTGGCATCCATATGGGAATAACATAACAGGTATTCTAAACATGGTTGCTGGAAGTTATGACTTTTTCAGATCACTCTAGGGGTTCGAGATGTAAAACCCCAAATCTCAGAATTGGTTACACAACTCAGCCTCCTCTTTTCTCTTAGTGCGGCGAAGTGGAAGAATGAAGAATGTTCCAAATTTATTTTGTTAATGTGGAAGAAAGGAAAATAAGGAAACAATGTAAACAATCCAATGATGTCGACCATTAATCATCTTTGTTCTGAGATAATTTATTAAATAAATTCCCAACTGAATTGAATGGAGTTGTTCTCTACAAGGGCTATGAAAAGTTGTTAGAAGTTTTACGGTTGAGAAGTGATTGAAGAGGGCGGGTGCAGAGACATGAAGGAAGATGAAGGCAGGCTAGTCTTTGTAGGCTCTAGAGATTATATGATAAACATGTGGTGCTACTCAGGCGAGGAGATACGGGAGAATTGAAGGACTGCTGGGAGTCATGAGGTGTATTGAAATCAACACTCACAATCTAAGCTCATTGGTTTTTTTAAATGGTTTTATGTTGATGCTCCGTCAAATAAATATATGACTTTTCTAAGAAACTCTATGGCTGGTCTAAGGTGTCAGGATAGGGCATGATGGTTACTAGGAAGCACCAATATTGATACCCGCACAACCTATGGCCAATGGATTTGAAATACCAAAGCGGGGTATGCCTTGCGTGCATGGTTGGATACTTTTGTCTTAACTGGAAAGGACTGATTTGGAAAGTCCATTGGGTTTTTAGGAGGAAACAAAACATTGAGCTGGTAAATTGACATTACTTCAAATTTGTAAAATGGTGCTAAATGGATAAAAATATGAAAATTTTCTCAATCCTAAAGGTCAATTCTCATTCCATATACCAATAAGATAGATTTATACAACTTGGTCCATATTTGAATTAGGATTCAAATCTACAATGAAGAGAATAATAAGGAAATCATATTATAATTGGATGGCTTGTCTAATTACCAATATAGATCCACCTAAAGGTCAATTCTCATTCCATATACCAATAAGATAGATTTATACAACTTGGTCCATATTTGAATTAGGATTCAAATCTAAAATGAAGAGAATAATAAGGAAATCATATTATAATTGGATGACTTGTCTAATTACCAATATAGATCCATCTTAATCATGAATCTAACATAAGCCTGAAGGGGTCAAATTTTTTCAGATGCAAACTTTTTTGAGAGTGCAAATATAATGTGTAGTTTTTCCTTCTTTAAGTTGTATTTTTGAATGCTATATAGAATACATAAGTTAAACTTGAAAGCCCCAAAAAATCTTTGTTGGATTTAGGGGAAAACAAAAATGTACCTAAAGTAGGACCAATCTCTAAAGCACTAACACTACTTCAACCATGTTAACCACAACTTTATACAATATATACATAATTTTTGTCTCACACAAATATATACTATATACATCATTGACAGTAAAATATTTTACATAACATCTGCATCTGAGATTAAATGAGTTTTTTTGTTGTTAATATATTTTTATGTATGCATTAAAATCTTTTGTCCATCACCCACATTGAATATTTTTACTATATGCAACATTAAAATATTTTCCTTTTACATTTTTTTTTAACTTCTAATTACTTTACATGAAAGTATATTACATCATATGGAAAGCTAACGAAACATGCATATTATATATATATAGAAGACATTGTTTATCTATTTAGAAAATATTTTATTTTTGTTTTAAGAAGGACATATGACAACTCCATGTTCAGTACAAATATACTTAGACATCACCCTCATAGAATCAACCTCTTGGCTCAATAATTAAACACTTTAATTTTATTTCTTTATGAGTTCATAGAATTATTCTTTATTTTTATAAACATGTTTTTTTACATTAAAGGTGTTCCCTCTATGGAGTTGATTGAAAAAACATTGTTCAGTCCAACCAATCCTTGCTGTTCCACATGGGCAAGCCAGTGAGATTTGTTATCATCATTTTGAAAGGCAAAAATAGCTTCAATCTCCTTTAAATCAGTATTTTTTCTAACTCTTTAAAATTGTCCTCTAAATTGTATTGTATTGACCCAACTGATGAAAAAAAATCTAAAAATGTTCATTTTATCTTTACAATTTCTTTAATCTTCTCAGAAACAATTGTATATACAAAGATATTCAATTTAAATGGAAACAATTATATACATAAAGAAAATAATTAACTTAGAGGTCTCTGAAAAGAAAAAACATATTGTATCAGGGAGTTCTCACGTGCACATTATGTTATTGACTTGAAAGCATATCCTGAAATAGTTACGCTATTGATTTCAAAATATATGCCTTTTACAGCAGGTATTACATATTCGGTAATAGGATGATCATTTATTATTTTGGTCATTTATTATGTTATTGACTTAAAAGCATATCCTGAAATAGTTACGTTATTGATTTCAAAATATATGCCTTTTACAGCAGGTATTCCATATTCCGTAATAGGATGATCATTTATTATTTTGGTCATTTATTATTCGTAATATGATGGTAATACTTAAATTTTAATGCTAATCAAATCATATCATATCAACTTTTCACTCCTTGATAATTGCACGAACACTTGCGAATATCATATTATTAAAAAACAATGACATAGAAGAGAGAATCCAATTCTCGGAATGTATGCTCCACCAAGCTGTGTATTTTTTCAAAGAAGCAAAAATATATGAATGCTTATAAATCTAATGAGCCACTGGGTATGGATCAATGTTATCTTATTAACCTTGGTTTATAAAATATATTTATTTTCAAAATATAGTTTTCCATGATTATTTATTATTTAATTTTCAATACTATTTTTATTAATAAAATAAAAAATATAAATTTTGTTATTTAATTAATTTTTAAAATTTAATAAAAAAATTTATTAATATAATAATTATTTAATTTTTTATATATCATAATAGTAGTAAGTTGAATAACATTATTTTAGTTGATTTAATTTCATTAATAAACAATATTTTATATTATTCAGTTATAATTTTTTAAAATAATAATTTATTTAATATATATATATTAAAATTCTTATATTATTGAAAATTATATGGTTAATAAAATAAAATATATCTTATAATTTTTTCTAAAAAAAAAAAGTTATAAACATTATGTATAAGAGCAAGATGGCATGGTCATATTCTAGAAAATATTTCCAATTAGCCTTTAAAAGCCTCATTCTTATAGGAAATAAATTTCCATATATTTTCAATTTTATAATAAATTTTAATTATACTATAAGTGTTTGCCACAATTATTCATATTGTTGTTCAAAATTTCCAAAATAGAATTGTGTAATATTTGTGATTGGTCCAATGTTCCAGATGGTAACTTCATCCATCATTGTGGACCAATGAGCTTTCATTATATTTTGAACATGCTCTTCAATCTTATACCAAAAAAAGTTCTCTACATTATTTTTCTAAATTGCATAATTAAATTTTAGAAAACATTTAAAGATGCATTTTGGTAATAGGCTAACCACCTATTGCTTTGGTTAAACAAAGTAAATAATGTTGAATTACAAATAACTAAATACTTCAATTTACCCATCACTTGAATCTAAATTGACGAGATTCTAAATTTTAATGCTAACTTGAATTTAATATTTTTACTTTGATTTAATTATGTTTAAACAAAGTAAAAATATTTTAAACATTTCATATAACAATTAACAAAATTATATATCTTCAATTTATTAAAAACACTGGATATTTTTTTTCTTAAAGGGAAATAAATATGTAACTTTTTTTCACCCAATGAAAATCAGAATTTTCTGAAGAATGAAAATTAGAGAGTTGTGTACTTTTTGGATTTTCAGGTAGAAAAATTTGAGGTGAAATATTGATTTGCTTTATTTAAACTTGTTTTTTGACTCTATATGGATTCAACACTCTTAAAAACCCTAGGGCACTTAGATTATGCAGAGATTACCCATCAAACTTGATTTCAATAAATTCCTACTGGATTTTAAAGAAATTTAACCAAAAATACTCACCCCAAAACTTCCAAAAAATAACATTAAAAACCACTCTGAAAATTACATTCTCAATGTGACAATGGCACTCCTCAAAAAGCATCATCCCATGAAGGCTTTGATCATATCCCGTTATGCTTTTACAGAGTTCCATATAAACAAAATACAAATCACAGCCAAACCGGCTATAGTAACTCCTGAACATAAATATTACTATCTTCAAATATATATAACAGCGAAATATAAAAAACCATGAAACATACATCACATGGCTTCATGAACAACACCCAGACATAGATGAGTTTTATAAAAAAATAGACAGCACAGTGCATAACCGGCATCAGTAGAAAAATTTGAGGTGAAATATTGATTTGCCTTATTTTAAACTTGTTTTTTGACTTTATATGGATTCAACACTCTGAAAAACCCTAAATCACTTGGATTGTCCAGAGATTACACCTCAAACTTGTGATTTCAATAAATTCCTACTGGATTTTAAAGAAATTAAACCAAAAATAGTCACCTCAAAACTTCCAAAAAAATCGCATTAAAGACCACTCTGAAAATTACATTCTCAATGTGACAATGGCACTCGTCAAAAAGCATCATCCCATGAAGGCTTTGATCATATCCTGGTATGCTTTTACAGAGGTCCATATAAACAAAATACAAATCACAGCCAAACCGGCTGTAGTAACTCCTGAACATAAATATTACTATCTTCAAATATGTATCACAGCGAAATATAGAAAACCATGAAACATACATCACATGGCTTCATGAACAACACCCAGACATAGATGAGTTTTATAAAAAATGGACAGTACAGTGCATAATAAAAAATTATATCAGCATAGACAATATAAAAAACTACCGAGCAGCAGTAGTAGTAGCCTTAATAAAAGGCCTGCGGAAGAAGTGCTCCTGACCATCCCTGTGTTCCTTTTATGTGCCAGGTGCCCAAAGCCTGTGGAGCAGCCTTTTTAGACCAAGTTTAAGCATCGGGTGCCCAACCTATCTTCCTGTAAAAATGGCACACAGAAATAATGTCAAAAGATCGTTTTAGTAAAATGATCTCTTAGTATGCGTGTGACATCTAGATATGTAAATGAACCCAGATATAAAAAGTCCCACAAAGGCCATTAAACGAATATTTAAAACGCAATATTATACCGTTGACACTTGTGTTAATGGGTTGATGTTGGGATTCGATCCCAACGCTTTCACAACTCCACTGTATTTAGCGGCAGTGTGAATTGCTTTCACCAATTGCTCTTCCTCCAAATTTTGTGTCCATTTCCTACATTTGTCCAGCAATGCCTTACCCACATTGTTTATGCAACCAGCAATAAGATCTGCCAATGACCTTTCTAATTCCAGCGTCACTGCTGTAGAATCACCTGAGACCCTGCCAACAATAGTGGTGCATAAATTATAGAATGCGATGGCCGCCGCTAACTTTTCCCAGTCCACCGGACTGGATCTGGATTCCTTCTTATCTATCCTTCCACATTCCTCTTCGACTACTTTCCATATGCTTTTTGCAAGTTCTGTGATGATGGTCTTTGCATCTGGAATATCCATGCTTCCGCCGGCGCCATCGCTGATTTTTCTGTTGTGTTGAATAATATTTCTTTATCTGCTGCTTTCCTCAGCAAACTATCTGAGTCTGGATGCCACTCGTCAACCAAATCCATCAGTGTCCATGCCTGTTTGTATGCTTCTAAAGCTTCTTTCCAAGATGCAGGTGAAATCTGTTGGAAATTTCTGTTCATTTCAAACACAAAAAGAAATTTCAGAGAGAACAACGCTCTGTTTATTAATTCAGGATCTTTAATCATAACAAAATAAAAACTGTTACAAAATAGTTTCCTCTTCTCACAGGGATTATAATAGGAACGCTTCAGTTTCAGAAGTTAATTTCACTATTTCAGAAAAAAATAGAGTTTCAACACTGTTGTGCATTGCAGAAAAGAAAGCTTCTCTTTCTTTCTAATTCTGCTCTCTCTCAGAGTACAAAACAGAACTGTTGTTCAACATTACTTGCACTCACACAAAAAGAACTTCTGTTCTTTTCTTTCTACACACATACAAAACACATCTGTTGTTTGTTGTATTTATAAGAAAATAAATATCTGAGTTAAACTATAAACTAATCAAAATATCTACTGATGTTTATCTATGTATTTATTGCAGAAGAGGCGGTGATGCTTTTCAAGGTGGAAATAAGTCGGCAGTCTGCAGGGTATTAAATTCTGAATTTAATACGTATTTAATGTTCAAAAATATCAGAAGACTTTTGCTGCTTCGAACACGTTGAAAATATCCTATCTGAATTTAATGCGTGGCCCATCACAACATCGCACCATCGCATCGAAGGAAAAGAAAAGATGTGTTGTTGCTGCCATAATTGTCTAAAACATACGATTTGCGATCAGATCGCATCGCGAAATCGCAATCGCAAACAATAGAAGGGACGTAAAGAAGTTTTAATAAGAAAATGTGTGATATGCGATCTGCGACTTGATCGCATCGCAGGGAGCTCAATTGGAGGTTTTCTCGAAACTGAATGTTGCGGTCGTTGTCGCTCCACGGCAGTTTAAATTATCATTCCAACACTCCCCTTTAATTTCAACTGCTGGGTTTTTCTGCATACTCAGGCATTTCCTGAAATGATCAAAACTTTTCTTTGTTAATGGTTTTGTCAAGATGTCAGCTAGTTGATCCTCTGTTATGCAGTGCTGCAAAACAATCTCACCATTGTTAACCAATTCACGTATGAAGTGAAATTTGGTATCTATGTGCTTTGTTATTTTATGAAAAACAGAGTTTTTAGACAATGCTATTGCTGAGCTATTGTCACAGTAAATGGTTGTCCCATTTTCTTGTTCATGACACAAATCTCTGAGAACTCTTCTCAGCCATATTGCTTGGCATGCTGCCGCTGTTGCTGCCACATACTCTGCCTCTGTTGTTGATAAAGACACAACTGGTTGCTTCTTGGAAGCCCATGAGATGGCTCCTGATCCCGTATGAAACACATATCCCGATGTGTTTTTCCTATCATCAACACTTCCAGCCCAATCACTGTCCGTGTAACCTGTCAACATGAAACTTTCAGAAGAGGAGTATAAAATACCAAACCCCTTCGTTCCATTCACATACCTTAGAATCCTCTTGGCTGCCTGCCAATGAGTCTCTTTCGGTCTTTCCATAAATCTGGAAATTAAACTCAGAGCATGCATAATGTCTGGCCTAGTTGCAGTCAAGTACATAAAGCTGCCAACTATGCTCTTGTACAATTTTGGATCAAAATCCTTGCTGCTGTCTTCTTTGGTCAATTTCAACCCCACTACAATTGGAGTCACAACTGTCTTGCTGTTCTACATGTTAAATCTTTTCAACACTGCTTCTACATATTTATCTTAAGAAATGAAAACACCATTTTCACTTTGGTCTACTTCAATTCCAACAAAATATCTTAAGAAGCCCAAGTTAGTCATTTCAAATTCATTTTTCATGACTGCTTTAAAATCAGCAATGAGAGAAACATCATTGCTAGTAAAAATCAGATCATCTACATATAAAACAACAATAAGTATCTTACCGTCATTCTTCTTTATGTAGAGTGTGGGTTCACCATCACACTTTTCAAATCCATTCTCAATGAGATAAGCATCTATTCTGCTGTACCACGCTCTTGGAGCTTGCTTCAGCCCATAAAGAGTCTTTTTCAGTTTGCAGACTTTATGCCCTTGGCCTTCAACTTCATAGCTTGGAGGTTGTTCAACATAAACCTCTTCTTTTAACACTCCATTTAGGAATGTAGATTTAATATCCATCTGATAAATCTTCCATTTGTGTTGCGCTGCAATAGACAACACTGTCCTCACTATTTCCGTCCTTGCCACTGGTGCAAAGGTTTCATCATAGTATTTGTCTTGTTGCTGCTTGTAGCTTTTTACAACAAGTCTTGCTTTGTGCCTGTCAATCTTGCCTTCAGCATTGCTTTTGGTCTTATAGACCCACTTAACTCCAATGGCATCTTTGGCTTCAGGGAGGTCCACTAACTCCCATGTTTTACTCCTTTTAATTGCACCAATTTCTTCATTCATTGCTTCAATCCATTTATCTTCATTTACAGCGTCTTCAAAATGAATTGGGTCATCAACATGACAATACAAAGCGAATAGTGAATTTAGACCGGTATTGTTACTTACCTCTCCTTGTTCATAAATCTCATTCAGATTTCTGAATTTTGGTCTTCTTGGTGTGCTTGAAGTTCTATCCGAACTTGAGGGTATTTCTGATCCCTGTGGTGTGCTTGAAGAAGCACTTCCTTGACTTCTTAAGGCTGTTCGAATTCCAGCTTGTGGTGTGGTTTGTTGTACTTGCTGTGGTGGAGGAGGAGCCACCAAGGAAGGATTATTTGCTACTGTCCTTTCCTCTTCTTCTTCGTGAGACACAATTATCTTCACATTCACTGTCTTCTCTAAGCTTCCATCCCAAGCTTCATCTTCAATGAACTGTACATCTCTACTTATAATCAATTTCTTGGTGGATGGATTATAGAGTTTGTATGCTTTTGACTCATCACAATAGCCAACAAATACACACTTCTCCCCCTTACTATCAAGCTTTCTCCTTAGCTAATTTGGTACATGTGCATAAGCTACACAACCGAATACTCTCATGTGAGTGACAGTTTGCTTTTGACCACTCCATGCTTCTTCTGGTATTTTGTTCATGACAGCTTTAGTTGGGCATCTATTAAAGATATAAACTGCGCAAGTGACAGCTTCTGCCCAATACTCATGCGGCAAGTGTTTTGTTTTTAGCATACTTCTAACCATGTCAAGAATGGTCATATTCTTTCTTTCAGCAACAGCGTTTTGCTGAGGTGTATACTTTGCTGTGAACTGCTTTTGTATGCCATTCTCCCTGCAAAACCGCAGAAAGTCTTGGGAGATGTATTATCATCCTCTATCTGTTCTGAGCACTTTGATATAATGCCCACACTGTTTCTCAACAAGAGTTTTGAAGTGGTGGAATTTCTCAAACACTTCACTCTTCTGTTTCAGCATATACACCCATGTCTTTCTAGTGTAATCATCAATGAAAGTTAAAACATATCTATTTTCGGAAAATGATGGTATTTGCATCGGTCCACACACATCTGAGTGAACAATTTCCAAGGGTGCTTTTGCCCTTATACTCTTTCCTGTTGGAAAGCTTTCTTTGTGTTGTTTGCCCAAGATGCAGCCTTCACAAAGGCTGTCCGATTTTTCAATCAATGGCAATCCCTTTACCATTCCTTTTCTGTGCAATAGATTCAAGCCTCCGAAATTGAGATGTCCAAATCTCAAGTACCACAAC
>APFE030918239.1:32957-76534 GCA_000404065.3 Pinus taeda
GTTTTGAAGTGGTGGAATTTCTCAAACACTTCACTCTTCTGTTTCAGCATATACACCCATGTCTTTCTAGTGTAATCATCAATGAAAGTTAAAACATATCTATTTTCGGAAAATGATGGTATTTGCATCGGTCCACACACATCTGAGTGAACAATTTCCAAGGGTGCTTTTGCCCTTATACTCTTTCCTGTTGGAAAGCTTTCTTTGTGTTGTTTGCCCAAGATGCAGCCTTCACAAAGGCTGTCCGATTTTTCAATCAATGGCAATCCCTTTACCATTCCTTTTCTGTGCAATAGATTCAAGCCTCCGAAATTGAGATGTCCAAATCTCAAGTACCACAACCAATTCACATCTTTCACTTGTTCCTGAAAGACTTCTTGTGTTACAGCGGCAATAGTTCTTTCTTCCTTCAAATCTGCCCTGAGTTTAAGAGGAAACATTCTATTGCTGGTCATCTGCACCTGTGCAATGATCTTCTTACTTGGAGGTATGTCTCTGATTGTATACATATTATCTTTGAAGAACACGTTGTAATCTTTGTCAATGAGCTGCCCAATGCTCAAAAGATTACATTTTAGACCAGGTACATAGTATACCTCTGGCACAATCATTTATTCTCCATTTCTTGCTCGGATACTGACTCTGCCCTTACTCTTGACAGATATCTTACTATCAGTTCCTGTTGTTACCTCAGATTTCACATCTTCATCCAGATTGGAAAACATTGCAATATTTCCAGTCATGTGATTACTACAACCTTAGTCTAAGAACGAAACATCTTCTTGTTTATCTTGTGCAATGTTACATGTTAACAGCACATTCTTTGGATTCTTATTTTCTTCATTTGCAAAATTAGCATTTTGCCTACTATTCATGTCATTTTGCTTTTTCCTACCTTTATTGGCATAATGCCCATATTTCTTACAATAATGACATTGGACTTGGGATTTGTCATACATTTGTCCATGAGCTTGTTGTTTGCTTGAACCTTCATCTTGGCTATGATTGCAGCTCCTTCCGCTTATGCTTGCAGGATAATATCTGCCTCTGTTTTGGCTTCTTCCACGACCTCTGTTATTTGCTCTACCTCGACCTTTTCCTTGACTGAAAGACATCTAAGTCTTGAATGCTTGCTCAAAAGAAAAATCTGTTCCTCTACTCAGTCTGTGTTCATGAGACATAAGAGAAGCACTCAGTTCATCTACCGTGAACTGTGAAAGATCTTTTGTTTCTTCTATTGCTACCACAATAGATTCAAACCTTGAGGGTAAACTTCTCAATATTTTCTCTATAATCCTTCTTTATTCAAAAATCTCACCATGAGATCTTATCTGGGTTATCAACCCAATAACCTGAGTGAAAAATGAATCTATTGTAGCAGATTCCTTCATGCTGAGTGTTTCAAAGTCTCTCCTCAACATCTGCAACTTTGCAGTCTTCACCTTTTCTGTGCCTTGATAGGCAGTTTTGAGAATATCCCATGCCTCTTTAGATTTTGTTGCTGCTGCAATCCGTGGAAAGATACTTTCATGTACTGATTAAAAGAGAAAAAAGAGGGTTTTGGCATCCTTCTTCGTGTCACTCTTCAACTCGTCTCTTTCTGCTGCTGTCAAGGCAACTAACGCTGTTACATCTGCTGGTTTAGCATAGCCAGTTTCAACCAGCTCCCATATTCCTTGAGAAGTAAACAATGCTTTCATTGTTATGGACCAATAACTGTGATTTTTCCCATTAAACTGTGGTAGTTGGGAATTTGTCAAACCTGTTCCAGCATCTGCCATCTTAACTCTGTATAGGTAAAGAAGAGATACTGTAAAACAAAAAACAAGCAAAAACTTTCTGTGCTGAAAAAAAAATCTGCTCAATAAGCTTCTTACAGCTCCTACAGTGAAAAACAATCTCTGTTTTTTTTACTCATTGAGTGCCTAGAGTGGCTTTGATACCATGTTGGAAATTTCTGTTCATTTCAAACACAAAAAGAAATTTCACAGAGAACAATGCTATGTTTATTAATTCACGATCTTTAATTATAACAAAATAAAAACTGTTACAAAATAGTCTTCCTCTTCTCAGAGGGATTACAATAGGAACGCTTCAGTTCCAGAAGCTAATTTCACTATCTCAGAAAAAATTAGAGTTTCAGCACTGCTGTTGCAGAAAAGAAAGCTTCTCTTTCTAATTCTGCTCTCTCTCATAGTATAAAATAGAACTGTTGTTCAACATTACTTGCACTGACACAGAAAACCATAACTTCTGTTCTTTTCTTTCTATACACATACAAAACAAATCTGTTGTTTGTTGTATTTATAAGAAAATAAATATCTGAGTTAAACTATAAACTAATCAAAATATTTACTGATGTTTATCTGTATATTTATTGCAGAAGAGACGGTGATGCTTTTCAAGGTGGAAATAAGTCGGGAGTCTGCAGGGTATTAAAATCTGAATTTAATACGTATTTAATGTTCAAAAATATCATAAGACTTTTGCTGCTTCAAACACGCTGAAAATATACTATCTGAATTTAATGCGTAACCGATCACAACATCGCACCATCGCACCATCGCATCGGAGGAAAAAAAAATATGCTGCTGCTGCCATAATTGTCTAAAACATACCATTTGCGATATGCGATCAGATCGCATCGCGAAATCGCAATCGCAAACAATACAAGGGACGTACGTAACGGAGAAAACTATTTTGATCAATGACACCGCTGTTAGCTTCCATGACCATGATCCTTCTCTCATGTACGGAAAGTATCTTTCCAACATTTCATCATCTTGGCTGACTGGATGATCTGCGGTTTGAGGATCCAAACACCGTACTTTACCGAGGCCCGGCGGTGGCAACTTCTGAGCTCTGTCTAGTGGCGGCGACATCTTCTCATTCAGAAACTTAGTCAGTTGGTCATCGACGAAAGCCTCATCCGAATTTCGTCCTCCAAAATTCGCTCTGCACGTTTGATGGACTTTAGATTCATTACACACACGGTGTGAGGAGTCTCCCCAACAACGTACACATTGTGAAAAATTGGTTCGTACTTTTTTGCTTCTGCATTGTTATCTGGACAAACTAGTGACACTATTTTGACGAAAACGCGATTAAAGATCGCAACCTGTTAGAGGAACCGACATACGTTGCTGAAGAAGACCACAATAAATCGCAGCCAGAGGAGACATCTAACGCTTAAACTGTTGGTCCATTTCATTACGGCAATAGTTTGCAAACAATTTCCCTACGCTTCTACCGCTTCCGCTTCTATGTGCTTTGACCAAAAATGGTTTTTTCCTTCTTCCTCTTCCAGTTCTTCTAGAATGTGCCTTGTCCAGAAATCCTCCAGAAAATATTCTTTACACCAGCCTGACATACATATATTCCTGAGCTTCTTCTCCTTGAATCTTCGATAATAACGTACAGAGTTAAGAGACCTCCAAACTATGACTACCCATCCTATAAGGATGAATACAAGCTCATAGAGAGCTATTATGAATAGTAGCCAGGATTCGGCACGAGCAGAAATGGCTATGATTGGATGTGCAAGGTGCACAACCCATCCAGCTACTGAACTTATAATGCAAACTGAGACCGCTAGAGAGGTTGATGAGATTAACATTGATTTGGTTATGATATATTCAGGAGAACATATACGCGCCACGATCCACGATTTCAGCACTTGATCTCCAATTGCACTGCAATATTCCTTCTGCGCAAGATCAGGATTTGCAAGAATGAAGGGAATGCTTTGAGTGGCAATAGTCCGGATGCTTTTGCTGGCCCCAGTTGCACAGATGAGGAGGAGAATAAGCCATAAGAGCGATATCGATATTAACAGATCAGATGCCAAGAACAAATCCCACGAAATGCCATGGAGAAAATAAGAGGTAGAATTACGAGCAGAACGGCGATATATGGTTAGCAACTCGGACAAAATGTCGATTATGACACTCAATCCAACCGCTGTAATCTTGTTCCATTTGTCTTCAGAGCGGGCGCGGACCATTCCTGGAAGGAAAAGGGCCACAAGCACACATATCATTATTCTACTAGTATGTATCATGAATACGTTTTTCATACCAACCTGATCATCTTGTAACGTTCTGGAAGAGTTCGTGCTCTGACTCAGTAAAGCCTCGTCACTCTGCTGTTCGATGAAGGTCATAATCTGAATCGTGAGAACACTGAGAACGAGAACAAATACCGGCACCCAGAAAGCTCCCTTCTTGAATGCTCTCACAATGTCCACTACCAGAAGGATAATGAATACCAGCGTTCCTAATGCAAACCACGCCAACTGCGCAAACTCACTCACAGCGCCCATGATTGATTGATTGAGAATATGGGAGATGATGGAAGCTTCCCTACACGTACATGTGGGAGATTTGGGTCCATGCCTAAACACCTTTGAAGGCACACAGAAGAGTACCCATCACTCAAGGTCTAAGCCAACGGATTTCTTTCCAGGAAACATGAAAGAAATTTCCTGCGATTGAGTTCCATGGAATCTTGAAATTTCGAAGAAATTACCTACTCATCTTTAAATAATATTTCGGCAGAGAAAGAAATTCACTTTTTTTTACGAAACGAATGTTAGGACGAATCAATCTTTTCTTTAAAGACGGGTTATTCGTTTCATTTTAAGTTAAAAATTACAATTAAAGAAATTACAGGAAATGACAGCATGTCCCCTCCTATGTAATAAATGTTTGTTTTCGCCTAATGGTCGGTTGATTTTAGGAAGAAATCCACCAATCCGTTACCGCAGGCCTTTTGGTCGTGTAACTTTATGTCATGTTCTTACGAACATTCCCGAAGATTTCATCTCTGGCCCCTCTGGTAGTGAAAGAAATTCCATCATTAATATGTCCGGGATGGAAAATGAAATAAAATAAAAAGTCAGAATATGTTACTTTCATTCCCAAAAATAAATTTTTAAAAAGTGAGAATACGTTACTTTCAATCCCATTTGTCCGCCATGGCGAACTAACTTTTGACATAGCGGGAATATGGTACTTTCATTTACAATGAGGTAAAGCAATTCTACATACATAGCCGCAATATGGTACTTTCATTTAGAATGAAGTAAAGAAATTTTATATGGTTAAAGATTTAATTTTAATATTCAAATGTAAAATGTAAAATAGAAAAAAAATTAAAAAATTAGCAGTGGGAAAATCTATTATAATTTAGTTGTTTTTTAAATGTGAATTTAAGTTGACTCATCAATATTATTCAAAGAAAACGAGGCAATCTAGAATAACTAGCTGATGGTACATAAGGGGGTAGGGTTTCACCATCTCTAGCTTCTAACTGCCAATGCAAGTTGACTCATCATCATTATTCAAAGAAAATGAAACAACCTCTAATAAGGACTGCCAATGCAAGTTGACTCATCATCATTATTCAAAGAAAATGAAACAACCTCTAATAAGGGGACAGACTAACGAAGCAACCTCTAATAAAGGAGTAGACTTTCACTTAACCTGTTAGCCAAGTTTTAAGACATACTCCAGCTCAAAATTAGCAGTAACATTACTTATACTTATTTTTTAAAAATACTTTAATTTTAATAACTAAAGATAATTATAGAACATTTAAAATTTATAATAATATTTTATTTAAATAATTTAACAAGTTAATTGAAGTTATCTTTTTAATAGCTGAGGGTAAAGATTCTTATCTTATTCACTCGTGTTCAAATCCCGGGTGAAGATTGTTATCGTATTTACTGGTGTTCAAATCCCTCCCTGTAATAAGTTGAGCTTTGATGCCTTAAAGAGTATTGTTAAAAACTCAATCAGAGTTATTTAGTGTGATTTTACTAAATGATTCTTATTCTATCCACCCATGTTCAAATCTCCACTATCGACATGTTGAACTTTGATACAATGCATTATCCATATTATTAAGATATATAAATAATTTGTAATGGCTCCGAGCCTCCCACTCTTAAGTTAATATAGTATAATAATAGTATAATAATAATTAGTAGTTTCTCCCATAGTTTCATTTGACATTTTAAAAATAAAATGAAATAAAACTCTAACATATTGCACAATGCCTAAATATTGACCATGCATGCATCAAATTATTATTTAAAGCTTCCAGTCTCCCACTCTTAAGTAAGTATAGTATAATAATAATTTTGAATAATTATTACAATCTCCCATGATTGCATTGGGATTTTTTAAAATAAATAAAAAATGAAATGAAATAAAACTTTAATATATTACACAATGCCTAAATATTGACCATGCATCAATCAAATTATTATTAAATTATTCTAAGATTGGTTACAAAGTTTGATTGGATTAATTATCTTTGCCTAGATTTGACATTTTTAAAACAAATTAAAAATAAAATGAAATAAGACTTCAGTGTATTACATAATTTCTAAATATTGATCAAATTACTAATAGAGTTTCAAAGAGAGATTTTGTTTGAAAGAAGTTATGGCTTGTTGAAGTTTTTTAAGGCCACCATTACGAGTCATCTTTTTGTAGCATGCCTTTATCAAATTTGATTTCATTTAGGGTTTTTCTTGTATCTCTATAGCATAAATTTCCTTATTTATAAGCTCCTTGAGTTTTTAGGCTGGGATTTTCTTTATTTGTTAAAAATATTTTTCTTAGCTTTTTGTAGGCTTTCTATTCCTATAAGTTGTATGGCATTGTATATATTTAGGTCATGAATTATAACTATCATGTAGGGTAGAGAGGGGATTTTTACTTTGTAGTGGAATTTTGTATTGGAACTATATTGGGGCTACGATGATTCTCTAGGTATGTTCGAGGGGTTCTACTGACATCGTTCTCTAGGTATGTTCGAGGGGTTCTACTGACATCGTTCTCTAGGTATGTTCGAGGGGTTCTACTGACATCGTTCTCTAGGTATGTTCGAGGGGCGCTACCGACATCATTCTGAAGTAACTTTCCTATTATCATAGTTTTATATGGTGGGAAAATATTGTGTCTAGGGTTTTATTACTGGAAAATGCTAATCTATGAAGGCGTTTTCTTGATTTTGTTGATGATTTATGTTGTTGTTTCATGAAAATGTTACGTGGTGTGTTTATTTTGACCCCATTTTCATGTAGTTTAAGATAGTATATCTTAAAATTTCTGCTAGATTTCTCCCTATGCTTTTCACAAGATGTCTTTGTGATTATTTCATTTTAGAGATGTTGTGTGCTCCTAGATAACCTATTTATATGTTACTTTTTCTCTGAGTTATCTATTTTCAATATTTGTAGTATATAAATTTGCCACTTTAACCATGCAAAGATGTATCGTGGAAAGAATATCAGGTTTTTTGAGCCCAATTCATTGGTTGGTAGATATTATGAATCTTTGTATGTGGTTTTATTAAGGCTCAAGAGTGTATCACTAAAAAAATGTTGGGTGTCTATAGTAAGTGATTATAGCTTGTTGCTTTTTTGTTTGTAAGTTTTAAATGTAAGTGGTATTTTCATAATAATCTGAATGTGGCCAAGCTTACATGGACTGTTATGTATCAAGTGTAACAATGTTGGTGAAATTTCCATGTAATAAAAGTTAATAAAGGAAAAATAATAACACAAGTTGATGAGACACTTATTCCAAGTTGAATGTTGGGCAAAACATCCTAGTGGGTGTTCATTTCGATTATTATGGCTAAAGGAAATTGGCAAAGACAATGGCAAAGGCTTTGGAAAGTAGATATGGAATTTTTGGCACATTTATTTATGCACATAATGGAAATTAGGAGAAAAGGAAGGTGAAAAGTCATAGGTTGCATGTGAGGATGAAAATAGTAGAAATTGAAGAAAATAGAGGCCTCATTGATAAAAAGGATTATGAGGATTAGTTGGCAAAGTTTTTTCTCAGGTTTTACATTGAATCAAGAAAGGCAAAGAAGGCAACAGGAAGGAAGGAGTAAGCAAGGAAGAATAGGATCAAACAAATACGATGAAGTTTTTTGCAGATATCGATTTACATGTGTGTTTTCCTTGCTATATTTGGCATGTATGGTATTGCATGTGGTTCTTTGCTATTATGGCATGGGTTTTCCCAGGTGAGATAATGTTTTTAGCCTAGCCTTGCCATTTCTGGATAGCCATGGTGTGATGGGGTTCTCATGTTTTGGTAGAGTTGGATTGTCAAATGGATTTGAAGCTTAGTGAGGTGGATCTTCAAAAGAAAGAACACATAGACTAGTGATCCTTGGATCAAACTGTGGATTACTGTAAAGCCACTGACCTAGTGACCCCTGAAACAAACTGTGGGTTGCAGTAAAACTAGGTATTGTGTGCCTCGAAGGGCTTAGGAATCCTCGACTGGTGAATGCCAGGATATACGGTAAATCCTAGAGGTGGTTGCCCTTCATTAGGGCTAGGAATCCTTGTTGGTGAATGGTGGGATATACGGTAAAGCCTAGAGGGTGGTGTCTTAGTTTAGGGCCTAGTGGTCCCTACATTAGATTGTGGATTACATTAAATCTTGAGAGACTAGGAGATAGGAAATATTCCTCACTGTGTAGGTGGAGAAATCTGGTGGCATCATTGCTTGTTTTGGCCAAGTGATTTGGTGGATATCATGGTAAACCCTTTTACTACACATGTTTTGTGTTGGCCTTGTCATCCATTGTGGATTGCGGTAAAGCCTAGTTTCTATTGGTGAGGGTGAGGTAGTTTAGCCTCAGGATGCCCTCGTTGGTTCTTTTAGTTTGAGTCTCACATTCATGCTTGGAATATGGCAAGGGGGTGATTAGTTGAAGAGATATTTGGCTCAACTAATCTATGGTCAGGTGGAATGTGCTAGTCCCATACCGGGTTGGTTTTTTCATTCATTAATAAGAGGTTCTTTCCTTGGTATCTTCTGTGTAAATGTACTGGTTTATATTTGGACTCTATGAATGATGTATCCTTGATATTTCTATTGTTATGATGCTGGTTATAAGTATGTATTATGTTAGTGATGATGTATGGATTTCCTCATGTTTTGATTATTGAATGAATGAACAATGTATCTATGACCTAATAGATGATAATGCAACTAATGATATAAGGGAACAATGCTTCTTAGCGACTCTCAGATAAGTATGAGACCCCTATGCTCAGATCTATTGTTTAAACCTGTAGATTACATATTTGTGACATGTTTTATTAAATGCTTGTCATCACTAGAAGGGGTCCAGTCAAGGGCTTGTTCAAGTAATTACATTTGTATCATCATTCCATTGTTATCTTTGTGTTTTGAAGGTGCCATTTAGTTCTGGGTAGTTACCTGGGCTCTGGGCCTCAAAAAGTGGCTCAAATCACTCGATATACTTATGATTAGTTATATGTATCACATCACTCGACTGTTAGTTTTACATGCTTGGTATTATCCTGAAAAGGTAATAGTTGATGTGTTTCTATAACTAGTAGTCAGGTGATGTGGTAGTGCATTGTAAAACTTAATTGCAGCAAGGAAAAGGTAAAAGAAAGGAATTGGGTGAAAATTCCTTTGGCTATGTTTGGAAACCACAATTCCAAATGAATAAGTACTTTGCATACATGAAGTCTTCTTAACCCTAATTTTTCTGAAATTCTGTGGATATGTGTTATATTCATGGACATTTATTTGACAATTATAAGAGCAAGTGTCTAGTTATAAGAGTTGGTGTCTAGTTATAAAAGCTCGTGTATTCATGGACATGTAGTACTATTGTTATGTGTATGTTGCGCATGTTGCGTATTCAGTGATTGTAGCTATGGTGATGTGTACATGTAATTTATGTAGTATTCTATACATATGATGTTTTGTGCTTGTTGTATGTATGGTGTTGTGTGTACATTGCATATGCAGTGTTCGATATAGATGGTGCTATGTACAAGTCATATATGCAGTGCTATGAACATATTGTACTGAGCGCACGATGCATATGTGGTGTTGTGTGCATATGGTGTTGTGTACATGCTAGATATGCTGTGTTGTGTACATAGGGTGCTATGTACTTGTTGTATATGTAGTGCTATGTACATATGGTGTTGTGTGCATGTTGTGCATGTGGTGCTATTTACGTATGGTGTTCTGTACATGATTGTACAAGTGGTGCTGTGAGCATGTGGTGTTGTGTACATGCTGTACATGTGGTGTCATGTGTAGGTGATGCTCTAAACATGTCATGCATATGGTGTTTTGTACATGTGGTGTCATGTAAATGTGCATGTGGCGTTGTGTATGTCTGGCATTGTGCACACATTGTACAGGTTGTACGATGTACATGTGGCATTGTGTACATGTTGTGTAAGTGGTGTCGTGTACATGTGATGTTGTGCACACGTTATTCAGGTTGTGTTTTGTACATTTGGTGTTGTGTACATGTTGTACATATGGTATTGGTGTACATGTGGTCTTGTGTGCATGTTATACATGTTGTGTTGTAGGAATGCAATACTATGTATGTGCATATTGTAGTTGTGGTATCATGACATGTGTACTCATTGTGCTATACTCTGTGTAGTACATGTATTATGTTGTGTTGTACACCAGATGTAGGATTATGTATTTAATTGTGTTGTATGTCATGTGTAGAGGCATGCATTGCATGGTGTTGTGTGTGGATGTATGTGTTGTGATGTATGTTGTGTATGTGTACATGATTGAAGAAAAGAAAAATGAAATGGGTGTTTATTGGGTGTGGCAACTGATCCGATGTGTCTACAAAAATAACAAAAGGAGAAGTAAGGATTGATGAATGATAAGTATTGGTATTTTATTTCAAATTTATTATGCATATGACTTATGATTCTAGTTTATGATGATTACATGTGATCTATGATTATGGTTTATGATGGTTACATGTGATTTATGATGTTGACCTATGATGGTTGTGTTTTGAGATAACCTGATTTGATATGTTTATACACGATGATTTGATCAAAGATGCTAGTTTGACTTGTTGTGACAGGAAGCGAATATAATTGCAAGTATACCTTATTGACGGGCCACCAATGAGGTATGATTTGAAGTTATTTCAATTCATTTTGAATCTAATATAATTTATGTGCTTGGTATAGGAAAGCATGAAATGCCTGGTTGTGTGGTTGAAACTGACAAGAAGAATTAGCAACAATAGCAAAAAGAATTGGAACATGCAGTTGTATGGTGGTAAAACACTTCAGGAGTAGGGCCATTGTGGGACACTATTACCCACTAGTGTCCATTGATTTCCATGAGCATCCTATGACCAATATGATGATTTTGAGGTAGGTATATGCCTTGATTATTGACCTTTCGATGTGAGGAAGCCTTTTCAAGGGATAGATAGCCCGTGATAAGGGATGCCAGGGAACTTGGAAGGTGAGTGATTGCATGGAAGGGGGTGACTGGATTTCTCGAGGGACTTTGTAGCATTTGTTTTGGTCATTAGCATTGCCATATGGAATCAGATGCACATTGGAGAGTGTTCCTGGAATAATGAGTCAGTGACTATTCGTTGAGAGAACAAGTGGCACAAGATTATAGCAGTAGACATTGGATGCATATTTGACTTCGGAGTGGATTCTGGACTACCTGATATTAGATTGAGGGTAGAAGCGCGGGCCTCTGGATTCCCTTGTTGTGGATGCAAGAATCATATCCTTTTATTTGTTGATTTAACAAATGTGCATATGTGTATATGTGGTTATTATTGTAAATAACGTAACGAGCTATGTTATAAAGCTCCAGTAAATGGTATGTTTGTCATGTTTTAGTAGAAGGTCATCATAAATACCACAATGAGCTGTGTTATAAAGCTCTCTGGGCAATATGTTTTGTTTTCAACAATCTTTTATTTTATAGGTGTCATTGAACACCGAGGATGGTGTTCCCCCAAGGGGGAGGGTTCTGTAACATCCCTGGAGAAAATTTTGTGTAATAAAAGGTAATAAAGGCAGAACAATAACTATGGTTGATGGGACACTTATTCCAAGCTGAATGTTGGGAAAAAAATGCTAGTGGGTGTTCATTTAAGTTTTTATGGCTGAAAAAAATTGGCAAAGGCAATGGAAAAGGCTTTGGAAAGGCAAAATGGTATTTTTGGCACATTTATTTTTGAAAATAATGGAAATTAGGAGAAAAGGAAAGTGAAAGGTCACAGGTTGCATGTGAGGAGGAAAATGAAGGAAATTGAAGAAAATAGAGACCTCATTGATAAAAAGGCTTCTGAGGATTAGTTGGTAAGCTTTTTATCAGGTTTTGCATTGGATCAAGAAAGGAAAAGAAGGAAAGAGGAAGGAAGGAGCAAGAAAGGAAGAGTGGGATCAAACAACTACGATGAGTATTTTTGCAGGTATTGATTTCCATGTGTTTTCCTTACTAGATTTGGCATGCATGGTATTGCATGTGGTTCTTTACTGTTATGGCATGGGTGTTTCCAAGTGAGATAGTGTTTTCAGCCTAGCCATGACATTTTTGGATAGCCATGGTGTGATGGGGTTCTCATGTTTTGGTTGAGTTGGATGGCTGGACGGATTCAAACATGAGTGAGGTGGATCTATGAAATAAATAACGCATGGCCTAGTGATCCCTCGATCAAACTCTGGATTGTGGTAAATCCACTGGCCTAGTGACTCTTGAACCAGATTGTGGGTTGTGGTAAAGCCAGGAATTGTGTGCCTTAGTGAGCCTAGTAATCCTCATCTGATAAATGATGAGATATATGGTAAATACTAGAGGTGGATTCCCTTCATTAGGCCTAAGAATCCTTTCCAGTGAATGGCAGGATATACGGTAAATCCTATAGAGTGGTGTCTCGGTTTAGGGCCTAGTGATCCTTGGATTAGACTTTGGATTAAGGTAAAGCCTGAGAGATTAGGAGATAGGAAAATTCCTCACTATGTAGGTGGAGAAATCCAGTGGCATCCATGCTAGTTTTGGCTGAGTGATCTGGTGGAGATCATGGTAAAGCCTTTTATTATACATTTATTGTGTTGACCTAGTGATCTAATGCGGATTATGGTAAATCTTGGCTTCTATTAGTGAGGGTGAGCTGGTTTAGCCTTAGGATGCGTTGGTTGGTTCTTTTAGTTTGAGTTCCACATTCATGCTTGGAATATGGGACGGGGGTGATTGGCTAAAGAGAGATGTGGCTCAGCTAATCTATGGTCAGGTGGAACATGGTAGTCCCATACCGGGTTGGTTTTTGCATTCATTATTAAGAGATTCTTTCCTTGGTATCTTATGTGTAAATGTACTACTTTATATGTGGATTATACGGTTGATGTATCCTTGATATTTCTATTGTTATTATGCTAGTTATAAGCATGTATTATGTCAGCGATGTTGTATGGATTTCCTCGTGTTTTGATTTGAAAATGAATGAAAAATGTATCTATGACCTAATAGATGATAACGCAACTAATGATATAAGGCAATAATTCTTCTTAATGATTCTGAAATAATTATGATACCCCTATGCTTAGATATGTTGTTTAAACGTGTAGATTACACATTTGTGACATGTTTAATGAAATGCATGTCATGGCTAGAAGGGGTCTAGTCAAAGGCTTGTTTAAGTAATTGCATTTGTATCATCATTACATTGTTACCTTTTTGTTATGAAGGTGTCATTTAATTTTAGGCAGTGACCTGGGCTCTAGGCATGAAAATGTGGCTCAAATCTCGGGGACATAAACACCACACTGGGCAGAAAAGTCCTTGGATGCTGGCATACCATGCTGTGGGAGAGTTCAGATCCCTATGGGTGCATGCATGCGCATATCATGGGACTGTTCGAGAGTTTAATGGCCTGAAACATCAGCTGGTCTCAAGGGCTGGTTATCAGAGTTGTTTTATTGGCTCTTGGAAGTTCTATTGCTGATGTGGAAGGTTTGTATGATGAGTTTCTCTCGATTCCACTTCCTTAAGGTCACCTAGGAGGTTGAATCCCATCATGGTGGCCTCTCGTCACATGTTTACCTCAGTTGTCTAGTTACTTGTGTAGATGTGGGAGGAGGGTGCTACATCAAGAAACAACAAAAGAAGATACGAGTTTTGAAAATATGATTATGTATCATGAAGCTAATTAGTTATAATTTCCCGTGTTAAGGCCTGCTTCAATTTTGCGAATGAAATGTGCATTCTGATAAAACGTTTATAAGGGAGATAAGCACACAAATTTATTATCCTTAAGTCTAGCTACCAATTTGATAAGTGGGAAATGTTCATATAAAGACATCCATTATTAATTGTTGTGTTGTTTGTTAACTGTTGTATTATTTTTTTCATCGTTTCACCTGTAGAGACATAATAATTGATTGAATATATGGTATGTACTATGGAAAAATATAGATGGGGACATAGATATTTCATTATTTGCTAATTGTTGCATAGTCAGTTTGTCATCTTTTCACATCTAGAGAAATTCGTTGATTGAATAGATGATGGAATGTGTAATATGTTTAGATGGTGCACAACCCAACCAACCATTGAACTTATAATGAAAACTGTGACCTCAAATGTAGTTGATGAGTCTAATATTGATTTGGTTATGATAGATTCAGGAGAACATACATGCGCCATGATCCATGATTTCAGTACTTAGTCTTATATTCCTTTCCAATCCATCTTTGCAAGACAAAGATTTGTAAGAATCAAGGGAATACTTTGAGTGATAATAATTCAGATAATCTTCCTGGCCCTTGTTGTACCTCTGAGATAGTAGTAGGTCAGCTATCGATACCAGAGCATCTAAAATAATTGTTTTGGGGTTTTTGGTTTTAGTTTTGGAAGACCAATGAATGAAGATAGATTTAGAATTGAAATAATTAATCCTTTGGATAATATTAATATGTCAGCAAAGGGCTGCTATAAAGCTTTACACAGTGATATAGATCAAATAGTGGTGAGAAGAAGACAAAAAATAATATAATTATCACAGTTTTCAGACTATAAAACAGAACAATAATAAGTGTGAAAACCTTCTAAACTACGTTCCAAAGGTTCAAGGCAGTATACTTAAGCTTACAAAGACGTTGATGATTTATTGATTAGAGGGGATTAGCTAAACAGACAGTTCATTAATCCATTCTCTTAATAGATGATCACTTCAAGAGCTTATAGGAATAAATTGAGACACAATTATTCCTACCTAGATATCTTTATAAGTCATAAGCATATGAAGAAAAACATAATGATTGATAACTGGAAAAACTTACAGGATAACACAAACTGTGTAAAACCAAATTCAGAATCCTTTGTTTTGTATTAAGGTTCCAGAAAGACTGAGTATATCAAGTGTCTAGAAAAGCTTCCTTCAAGGGTGGCTTCCAGGTTCAAAGTAGAATTAACAGTCAAGACTTAACAAGTAATGAACAATGAATCTTGAACTTCGAACCTAATAACTTGAGAAGAGAGTTATTTATATAATAATGAAACTAAGAAAATCCCTAAAACTGATTAATATTTATTCTAGGAAAGGAAAGATCTTCATGTAAGAAGATAGGCGCAGCTATTGAGCTGCTTCTTGCTATCCCTTTTATTCAGGTTGTGATGGCTTTATTGTCTGATATTCTCCCCTTTAAGCTGCTGGATTGTATCCTTTACGCTAGTTGACTCATTCATTTGATTTTTCATCTGATACTCTTTAAACTCTGTAAATATCCTTTGACCCTACTTAGTATCCTTTACTATGTTCTTTTTACCTTTATTGTGCATTTCAAGTTTTTACTGTGTTTTTCAACAGTAAGATCTTCATATTTGTCTTCCAACTGTACACAGGCTTTTTCCTTTGTAAGCCTGGAACGAGTCTTTACCTGCAAAACATAGAAACTGTTAACACAAACATAGGTGAGAGAAGGTCTTCAATGGATTTATAGAGGTTGTAGGGATATTGGAAGGAGTCCAGAGCCTATCAGAAAGTAAAATGATGGTTTTATTGGTCGCAGAGGCTTATGGAGGCTTCGCTGTGTAAACAAGCGAAACAAAGGAAAAATAGTGATTTTTTCGTTTAAACGGAAAAAAGGTTTTCTTTTTTAAATATGGCGCAAAGTGAACAGTGGCCATTTTGTCGTTATGCGGGAGGTGGTTTTGGTTTTCATCACACTGCTTACGAGGTGCGGGCGGTTTTGGGAGGGGTCACCCAATATGGTTTAAAGCCTAACATGTAGCAAGGGAGGACGGTGGAATACCGCTTTTTGGGTGGGTAATGACCGTACATAACGGATGGTGATGGAGTGAAAGAGAAGTACGAAGGGGCCCAACAATTAAATATGGTGGCATGGGCTTAATTATGAGTTAAAAACTGAGATTAGCGGGTAAAATGGAGGTTTAGGTTAATTCTTCATTAAAATCGTAAAAGCATTTTAACAAAGAAAACCTTTGCAAAACATGGTATGACAGACTTGAAAAAGTATGAATTCGGATGGATAATGATATCGGGTTCGGGTTCATCGCATATCACAATCGGAGTTTAGCAAAGGAAAGGCCCATCACAAAGGAATGAGATAGGGGCCAGACGTGATGTAGGAAATAAACCATGGATAATACTGCATCGGGTCCAGGGTCCCATCGCATATTGGAGAGTGCAATGGAGGAGGGTAACGCTATTAGCGGGGACTTGCGATTGAGGCAGATGCGATATGGCATGAAATATGAAATATATTTGGGTCAGGTCTGTCGCACATCGCATATCGCAATCGCGGTTTGAGTGCATGCACGTTAAAAGGCTTGTGATCCGTCGATGCGATGTTTTATTAAATACATAGTTTTATTATAAAATTTATGGTTTCGGGGTATTTTATTAAACAGAGTTAATATACACGGGAAAAGGGACTTTTAAGGGTTTAATACTATAGGTTATTGTTAATATGAAAATATGAGCGGAAAGGGAAAATATACGTGAAAAGGGGAAATATACCAAGTATTATGCTTTTCATGGGTTATTAGCTTTTTGCATATATGCATCAATACTTAGGGTAAACACCTTTTTGTGGGGTTTTCGGGTAAAAGGGGATTTAACATGGGATTTTCACTTTTCCTACGCAAAAAGGATTTTGACCTTAGGAAAAGGGGTTTTTATGGAGAATGAATGAATACTGATGTATGAAGGTGGGAAGGGGAAATTAGTGAATATAGGGATGAATGGGGATGAATGGGAAGTTAATTAAATGATCTTGTAGACCTTCATTTTCTTTGTGTAATTGAATCATGGACATAGAAACATATGGTAAAAGATGATAATGTATATTTTGTCTAATGAATAATCAAACTTCTGCAACCTTCTTCTACTTATCCTTTGCTTATCCTATCATTTTTTCTTCACTTAATGGGTGCATTTAAGCTAGAAAAACCTTTTCCTTTCCTTTTATTTTACAAAAGCAAACTATCTAATTCTAACCTTATAACATCTAAGGGCTTAGATTAAACTGATGAGCACCTTATTATTCTCTACCTAACTGCTGATCTGCCAAGATTAAACAATTCGGCCAGATCTTTATTCTCTAACTATAACATCAAATTTAAAGTATGAAGCAGTTAAGATTAAACTGTTTGGCTGTCATGGGTTGTGGCTTTTATGAAAAGCTGCACACAACGATTATTTTTGTGAAAAATAGTAGTGGCATTTAGACTTGCTCACTTTCAGAGTTTATTTATTTTATTTTCTTTCTAACCTAACATTTTCTTTTTTTCTTGACTTTTTAGGACATCTAACCTAACATTTTCTTTGATATGGACATCATCATCAAGACATTTTTTAAAAACATTTTATTCACTATTGTTATGTCCATATCCTAACTTAACATTTTTTCAAATATTCTATCTTATCAAAACCAAAAAATGCCACAACATTGGCTTCAACTAGGGACTGCTTTCTCCTGTAGAATGCAAAGAACCTATAGATCCATGTTCCTTCTCCTTAGGCTATGGAGTCCTTGCTGTAAGAAAAATCGCACTGACATCCTGAAAAGTAGAAGAAAACCGAAGTATTTACAATGAAAACTTTTTCCAGTTCTTAGTAGTGAATGTAATGTTTGAGAAACCTTCTATTTACAGGATAAGTGGAATATATTCCCTCAAGATTCTACAGCACAAAAGTTTTGTTACCCTTCACTTCTGCAATTGCTAAAGGTCCAAACCATAGATTGTCAAATTTTCCATGCTTTCCTTTCTCTTCTCTCCTGGAATCCCATTTTAGAACTAGATCACCTTCCTTAAAGTCCCTTTCCCTGGCTCTCCTGTCAAACAGGGCCTTCATCTTATTCTAATATTCATCAATTTGCATTGAACTTCATCTCTATTTTCATTAAGTTCAATAATATGGTTTATCCTTCTTGAAAAATCATCAGGTTCATTTGTTGAATCCTACAGAAATTTTAAAACAGGGAAGGCCAAATTGGTAGGGAAAATTGCATCTTTCCCATAGACTAATTGAAATGGAGATTTTCCAGTTGATCTCTTTGGAGTAATTCTATTTGCCCATACTGCATAAATCAAATGTGAATCCTAGCTCTTCTTATGATCAGCTAGAGTCTTTTTTATTACCTTTACTAGGATTTTGTTTGATGACTCTGCAAGGCCATTACCTTAAGGGTAGTATATATGGAGTTGAATGATGTAACAAAATCTAATATTTCTAGCAAAAGTCAATCATTTTAACACTAGAAAAAACTGTTGCATTATCAGTAACAATCTGAGTTGGGCAACCAAATATAGATAACATATCTTCCTCATTAAACTTAATTAGTACTAAATCAATAGAATTTTTGACTGGAATTGCTTTCACCCATTTATTAAAGTAGTCTGTTGTAGTGAGGATCCATCTATGTTGATTACTTGAATTGGGGTGAATCTCTCCAACAAAATCTAATCGCCATTGAGAAAAAGGTGCTGAAACTATTGATGGAACGAGTGGAAGAGCTACTAATTTTTGTTTACCATCAAACATTTGACAACGAACACAACCTATGACCTTTGCCCCTACTTGTAAGAAAAATGTGGGCCAATAAAATCCTCCCCTCAGAATCTTGTATGATGTTGCTCTCCAAGCATAATGTCCCCCACAAAATCCTATATGAAACTGATCAATGATTCCTTCAGTTTCTGATTCTGTTAAACATAATAAAAAAATATTCAATGGATCTTTCTAGTATAAATTTGCATTGATAATGCAGTACTTGACTTATTTTAACTTAAGGGTTTTACACTGGGTTTTGGAGAATGATGTTGGACACTCAAAATGGATCAAGAGATTTACAATATCTTGATACCAGCTTGACAACAAGAATTTTTCATCAATGTGTATAGGACTCGTCTGCTTTGAAGGTAGAGGTTCTTGTGGATTCTCCCCTTTAGGATGAAGGGAAAGTTCTTGTGGATTCTCCTCTTTTGCATCAAAGGAAGGTTCTTCTGGATTCTCCCCTTCTACAACGACAGAAGGTTCTTGCGTATTCTTCCCTTGTATTTCTAAAATAGAGTTGATTCCAAGTACTTTGCAGTTGGATTCGGCTAGAAGCTTGGCTAATCCTTGACCTTTTACTAGCTTGGTAGTCTTGATAGTTAGATCAAACTCCAGAATTTGAGTGATCCATCTACCTCTTTTCCCATCAGTGTCTGGTTGGGTTAGGACAATTTTCACAGCACTATTAGGAACATAAGCAGTAATAGGTGAATGTAAGACATACATTCTAAATGATTTCAAGGCTTGAATGAGGGCATAGGTTTTCTTCTCAATGATGTCATACTTAAGCTCAACATCTCTCATAACCTTGCTGAAAAAGGCTATGGGTTGGTCATGGGAATCTTCATTTTTCTGTAATAGGGTGGCAGCAAGGGTTGTTTCAGAGGCACAAGAGAAAATACTAAATGGCTTAGTATAATCAGGGATGGCTAAGGTGGGAGCTACAGAGATAGACCTTTTTATTTGTTCAAATGCATGACTAGAAGAGGGAGACGATTTGGCTTCATGGTCCTTTCAGAGCATGTCAGTTATATCTTTAACAATCTCTACATAACTTGGAATAAACCTCCTTAAAAATTAATCTTGCCTAGAAAAGCTTGAATCTCCTTCTTGTTTCTAGGTAAGGTCAATGTTTCAATGGCGGATACTCATTTGGGATCAATTACTACTCCCTCCTTTGAAATAATATGGTCCAACAATTTTCCTTCTTTAATAGCAAACAATAACTTCTTAGGGTTCAATGATATTCCAAATTTTTCTACACCTGTCAAAAACCTTCATCAAGTGCTTTAGATGTTTCTGATCAGATTTAGAAAAAACAGTTATGTCATCAAGATAAATAACTACAAATTCATTTACCTGACCCATAAAAGCTATGTCCATATCTCTCTGAAACGTTGCTCCAACATTGGTTAAGCCAAATGGCATCCCAGTGTACATGAATGTACCCCAGGGTGTAGTAAATGTTGTCTTCTCTCTGTCTATTGTATCAACACTCACCTAATTGTAACCTGAAAAACCATCAAGCATAAAAAGTATTTGTTCTTCTGAAACCATTTGAAGTAACTGATCCATTTTGGGCAAAGGATAATTATCTTTTAATGATGCCTTGTTCAAAATTTCTAAAATCCACACAAAGTCTTATTTCTCCATTTTTCTTTCTAACAGGAACTATATTTGCAACCCAATTAGAATATCTAAGAGGGAGGATGATCTGAGCATATAGCATTTTCTTAATCTCCCTTTCTACAATTGGTAGAAGGGCTGAATTTATCCTTCTAAGCTTTTGTTGATAAGGTTTTAATGCTTCTGGCTTCAAAGGAATCTTATGTTGTATTAATGAAGTATCATAGGTCTTTAGATCAGCATAAGTCCAAGAAAAAAATATGCTTATAATATTACAGTAACTTAAGATATTGAGCTTTGATCTCTGGGTCTAGAGATGCACATATTTTGATGTTTTTGATATCTTCATTAGTTCCAATGTTAATCTCTTCTATGTCATCTTCTAAAGAAATGCACGGAGGGTTTTGGAGGACATCATTTTGATGAAACAAATTTTCTAAAGGAATGAGTCCTTTTGGAATAAAATTATTTGATAATTGGATAATGTCATGATTATCAATTTGGGTTTTAAAATCTGCGTATCAGTTCCATCTGCATTTTCATTTATTTCAGTTCTATCTTCATCAATTTGTAGAAAAGCAAAATCATCTATTACCTGCAAAAATGATTTCAGATGTTCATCATCTTCAAATATCTACCATTGTTTTAGATTATCTGGGATAGATGGCCTATATTTGACTTGTATCTGATAGAGTACATGAGTATGATTAGGAATTTTAAAAGAGCTAGCAGAGACAGCTAAGGCATTTGCATGAATATTCTGATTTCTCGGAATATGAGTCAAATTAAAAGCATCAAAGAAGTTTTCAACTGAATCCTATACTTCATTTCGGTAGGACCTAAGTCTAGGGTGCTTGGTCTAGCAAGCATTTCTTACTTGCTTAACAATAAGTTCTGAATCAATAAAAACACTTAAGTTTTGAAATTTTAAGATTTTGGCTAATTGCAATCCTAAAAGGAAAGCTTCATATTCAACAACATTATTGGTAACTTCAAAATATAATTTACATGATTGGGTTATATTTTCTTTCTCAAGTGAAATTAAAACTACTCCAGCTCTTGCCCCATCTTTTGTGCAAGAGCCATCAAAGAACAGTTTCCAAATATCAGTTTGGTTTGGTTCAGGACTTTCAACTACCTCTTCAATTTTGAATTGAGTTTTATGTTGGTTTGAAGTGAGTTGAAAACAACCAAAGTCTTGATCTATTGCATAAATTGGATGGTTCCTTGGCTGGTCAGTCTTACAAACAATATGTACAAATCTTACCTCTCTATATAATCTTAATTGCTCTCCTCCATAAACATGAATAGCATCATATGAAATATCCATCTGTAGAGTTCCCCCTAATTTGGCACAGCAAGACCTAGAAAGGAGCATTCCAAAGTTGGGAGGGATATCTGTGACAACAATATCAAGTACTACACTTTTCACTGGAATTTGGGCAAGGGTAACCACTAGATCCTTGATCAATCCCAAGCAGGGCACCTTTTTAGAATCAAAGGTGTACAGGTCATGGTAGGATCTGGTTATGTCGAGTTTCAAATGGTCCATGATAGATTTTGTCATAAGGTTGTGTGATGCTCCTAAATCAAGCATACAATTATACAACATGGAATCATTTGTTCTAAGAGTTACATAGAAAGGAGGCACTATCTCATCTATCATGTCTGAACTAGGGCCAAAAACTACTACTGGTTTTTCATCTTGTAGACTTATGACATCACCTTTAGCATCAACCGAGGTATTTTGTATCCATTTTGTGACTTTACTTTTGTAACCAGGGTTTTTAGAATGTTCTGATAGTGGAATTGGGATCTTAACCCTCTCCAATCCTTTTTCAACATTAAATGTAGTCAAAATGTTTTTACCAGCTTGGGTAGTATCAATTAACTGATCTAAGGGCTGAATAAGAGTTATTTCAGCTTCAACAGTTTTGGTACGTGGTTCAATTACTAGAGTTTTCTTTGGATGTCTCCTAGGACTAGGCCTAGGCCTAAGATCATACCTCTTGTTTAATTTTTCAATTAAAAATTCAGAGAAAGCATGATATTTAGAGACTTGTGAAGCTTCCTGACCTTCTTGAACCTGATTTTGTTGTGAGAGAGGAATGATGGCTGTTTGATTGGAAGAAGAATCCATACTATTAATATCTTTAGTAATTGTCATAGTATTATCATTAGGTTGTTGGTCATCTATCAATAGAGGAGGAGTAGGAACTTGTTGATCATTGCTAGGTCTCTGAAGAATTTTTAGTGGTGGATTTCTTTTATACTGACCTTGATTTTGGTTTTGGGATCTAGTAACTATTTGTTGTATTGTCCTAGGTTGGGTCTCCACCTTTTAAATCCGATTTGATAGGTTCCTAGGAAGAGATGTTATTTCATCTATTTCTGAGTCTTCTGACATAGTCTTAGAGGAACTAGAGGCTTCTTGAACAGATTTGAGTTTTCTTTGGGCCTTTTCTTCCTTAAGTTTTAAAGAAGTTGAGGCTGCCCTATTTGCTTCTACTTCTATAGCATTTGTTTTCATATATTCAAGAGTTCTTGAAGTTCTCTCTCATAGCATAACAACGAAGTCATCATCAAAAGCTTTAGAAAATCTAGACTTAGCTGCTGCTACAGGGGGATTGCAATCAGTAGGCATTTTGCGATAGAGTTTAATGAATCTTTTGATAAAATCTGATATTGGTTCATCGAAGTTCTTTTTAAGCTCTTCAAATTCCGTGACAAAATAAAGAGGATCCTTTTTCACACCCCATTGATTTTTAAATATGGTTTTAAGCTCTTCCTAATTTCTAATGGAAGATGCTGGTAACTGCCTAAACCAAATCCTCACATTTCCTTCAAGTGACTGTACAAATAGTCTCATATAAATGTTTTCTTGTTCAATATTGATGTTGTTTTCAAAGTATGGGAAAGCTTGAAGATGCTCCTCAGCTAAGGGACCCGTTTCTCCATTGTACTTGGTAAGGTATTTTAAGTATCTAGCTGGGAATGCATCAAGGTTATTAGGTAAGACTAAGGAAGCATATTTGGCCTATACAATAGGTCAGAAAGCCATGAAAGCATGTGGTGTATGAGGTGCTTGAGGTATATGAGATTCTCCAGGTTGAGTATGAGGTGTTTGTGTGGATGTAGAGGATGAAGAAGAAGTAGAGGAAGAAGATGGTGATTTAGGGGTTGATAAGCTAGTTGGAGGTGAAGGAGGAGGAGATCTCCTGAAAGACTTCAAAATAATCTTAAGAATTAGCTTGGGGACCTATAAAGGAATACCTTCTTTTGTTTCAAATAGAGGATTGGTATATATAGAGAAGGTCTCCTCAGATTGTTTAGAAGAAGAAGCTTCAGGTCGGTCAAAAATGGAAGGAAATGGATAGGTGGTAGGGGATATGAAATTTGTGGGTTTATATTCTGGTAGATTGACACCCAACTTAGATTTAGTTTTAGGTGATCCTGGTGGTAATGTGGGTATTGGATGAGATTCTAATGAACAAATAAGGTAGGCTGACCTTAAATTAACTCCTCTATTTAGAAGTTCAGCAATCCTAGGTGATAAATGGGAGTAATCAGGATCAGATGGGATATTACCATAGGGGTCAAATGATTCTAATTCTTCTGGCTGTAGGACTGAAGAGGAAGAAGAAGATGGTTGGTGTCCCCTTTTAGAACTGGCTTCTCTCAGAAGCCTTTTAGGATCTGACAGAGGACTAACTATGTCAGCTTCTGAACGAGATCTGATATGTTTAAAAGGTGCCAGCTTGGGAGTGTGGATTCGCCTAGGTGAATGATTTTAAACTTTCTTAACCTTTAATCACCTTTAAAGGAAAAGAACGAATGAATATCGTTGTCCCAAGGGAAACATAAATGAAATTCAAATCCCAAGCAACGACGCCAGTCTAATGTTTTACCTCTGAGATAGTAGTAGGTTAGCTACCAATGCCAGAGCATCTAAAATAATTGTTTTGGGGTTTTTCATTTTAGTTTTGGAAGACCAATGAATGAAGACATATTTAGAATTGAAATAGTTAATCCTTTGGATATTAATATTAATATCTCAACAAAGGGCTGCTATAAATCTTTACACAATGATATAGATCAAATAGTGGTGAGAAGAAGACAAAAAATAATATGATTGCCACAGTTTCCAGACTGTAAAACAGAACAATCATAAGTGTGAAAACCTTCTAAACTATGTTCCAAAGGTTCAAGGCAGTATACTTAAGCTTACAAAAGATGTTGATGATTTATTTATTAGAGGGGATTAGCTAAACAGACAGTTCATTAATCCATTCTTTTAATAGATGATCACTTCAGGAGCTTATAGGAATAAATTGAGACACAATTATTCCTACCTAGATATCTCTATAAGTCATAAGCATATGAAGAAAAACATAATGATTAATAACTGGAAAAGCTTACACGATAACACAAACTGTGTAAAACCAAATTCAAAATCCTCTTCTTTGTATTAGGGTTCCAGAAAGACTGAATACATCAAGTTTCTAGAAACGCTTCCTTCAAAGGTGGCTTCTAGGTTCAAAGTAGAATTAATCATCAAGACTTAACAAGTAATGAACAATGAATCTTGAACTTCGAACCAATAACAACTCGAGAAGAGAGTTATTTATACAATAATGAAACTAAGAAAATCCCTAAAACTGATTAAGATTTATTCTAGGAAAGGAAAAATCTTCATGTAAGAAGATAGGGGAAGCTATTGAACTACTTCTTACTGTCCTTTTTATTCAAGTTGTGTTGGCTTTGTTGTCTAATATTTTTCCCTTTAAGCTACTTGATTATTTGTATCCTTAAAGCTAGTTGACTCCTTCATTTGATTTTTCATCTGATACTCTTTAAATTCTATAAACATCCTTTGACCCTCCTTAGTAGCCTTTACTGTGTTCTTTTTACCTTTACTGTGCATTTTAGGTTTTAACTGTGTTTTTCAACAGTAAGATCTTCGTATTTGTCTTCCAAATGTATGCAGGCTTTTTCCTTTGTAAGCCTGGAACAGGAGTCTTTACCTGCAAAACACAGAAATTGTTAAGAAAAACATAGGTGAGAGAAGGTCTTCAATGGCGTTATAAAGGTTAAAGGTATATTGGAAGGAGTCCAGAGCGTATCGGAAGGTAAAATGATAGTTTTATTGGTCGCAGAGGCTTATGGAGGCTTCGTTGTGTAAATAGGTGAAAGAAAGGAAAAATAGTGATTTTGTCGTTTAAACGGAAAAGAGGTTTTCTTTTTGAAATATGGCGCAAAGTGAATAGTGGACATTTTGTCGTTATGCGGGAGGTGGTTTTGGTTTTCATCACATCGCTTATGAGGCGCGGGTGGTTTTGGGTAGGGGTCACCTAATATGGTTTAAAGCCTGACACGTAGCAAGGGAGGACGGTGGAATACCGCTTTTTGGGTGGGTAATGCCTGTACAGAGAGCCAACCCAAAATTGCTAAGGGCCGTTGGATTTGAATGCCTTAGGTTGGACGGTAATGGAGTGAAAGAGCAGTATGGAGGGGCCCAACGATTAAATATGACGATATGGGCTTAATTATGAGTTAAAATCTGAGATTGGCGGGTAAAATGGAGGTTTAGGTTAATTCTTCGTTGAAATCGTAAAATCATTTTAACAAAGAAAACCTTTGCAAAAAATGGTATGGCGGACTTGAAAATGTATGAATTTAGGTGGATAATGATATCGGGTTCAGGTTCATCGCATATCTCAATCAGAGTTTAGCAAAGGAAAGGCCCATCACAAAGGAATGCAATAGGGGCCAGACACGATGTAGGAAATAAACCATGGATAATACTGTGTTGGGTCTAGGTTCCCATCGCATATCGGAGATCGCAATGGCAGAGGGTAATGCTATTAGCGAGGACTTGCGATGGAGGGAAATGCGATATGGCATGAAATATGAAATATATTTGGGTTTGTTCCATCACACATCGCATATTGCAATCGCGGTTTGAGTGCATGCATGTTAAAAGGCTTGTGATCTGCCGATGTGATGTTTTATTGATTACATAGTTTTATTATAAAACTTATGGTTTCGAGGTATTTTATTAAAGGGAGTTAATATATACGGGAAAAGGGACTTTTAAGGGTTTAATAATATTGGTTAATGTTAATATGAAAATATGAGCGGAAAGGGAAAGTATATGCAAAAAGGGGAAATATACTAAGTATTATGCTTTTCATGGGTTATTTGCTTTTCGCATATATGCATCAATACTTAGGGTAAACACCCTTTTGTGGGTTTTTCGGGTAAAAGGGGATTTAACATGGGATTTTCACTTTTCCTAGGAAAAAAGGATTTTGACCTTAGGAAAAGGGGTTTTTATGGAAAACGAATGAATATGGATGTATGAAGGTGGGAAGGGGAAATTAGTGAATATAGGGATGAATGGAGATGAATGGGAAGTTAATTAATTGATCTTATAGACCTTCATTTGCTTTGTGTGATTGAATCATGGACATAGAAACATATGGTAAAAGATGATAATGTACTTTTTTTCCAACGAATCATCAAAATTCTGCAACCTTCTTCTACTTACCCTTTGCTTATCCTATCATTTTTTCTTCACTTAATGGGTGCATTTAAGCTAGCAACCCCTTTTCCTTTCTTTTTATTTTACAAAAGAAAACTATCTAATTCTAACCTTATAACATCCAAGGGCTCAGATTAAACTGATGAGCACCTTATTATTCTCTACCTAACTACTGATCTGCGAAGATTAAATAGTTTGGCTAGATCATTATTCTCTAACTATAACATCAAATTTAAAGCATGAAGCAGTCAAGATTAAACAATTTGACTGACATGGGTTGTGGCATTTATGACAAGCTGCACACAACCATTATTTTTGTGAAAAATAGTAGTGGCATTTAGACTTGCTCACTTTCAGAGTTTATTTGTTTTCTTTTCTTTCTAACCTAACATTTTCTTTTTGTCTTGATTTTTTAGGACATCTAACCTAACATTTTGTTTGATATGGACATCATCATCAAGATATTTTTAAAAACATTTTATTCACTATTTTTATGTCCATATCCTAACTTAACATTTTTTCAAATATTCTATCTTATCAAAACCAAAATATGTTACAACAGCCCTATTTCCACAGGTAAGGAGGAGAATGAGTATTATGCAACCAAATCACAAAACATAAGAAACGATAGATGAATGACTTAAAAATTATCCACTTCAAGGGGTACACCTCCTTTACATTACATAAATGAAAAATTTTTGGATGATACAAATGATAATACCTCCTTGGAATATATAGGAGTCTAAGGGGTCACAATATAATCAGAGCCTACATAAAAATAATAATGTAAGGGAAAAAAAATAACAATAATTGGATTCTATGGGGCACAACAATAACAATATGGGGAATACATGAACACAACAATAACAATGGCGTGCTACACTAGAAATAACAATAAGGGGGATATACTAGTATTATAGGGACCTAACATGCCCCTCTCCTTTAAAAAAGTGTTTTCCTCAATGTTTGAGTAGTTCTCTATGCTTCTATATAAAATTATCATCCTCCCATATGGAATCTTCAGTGGGTAAGTTCTTACACTTAATGAGACACTCTGAAATTAATCGATTTCGTAGCTATCAGGTTCTTATTTTTGTGACTGCTCGAGGCTCAAATATGATTTTTCCTTCTTCGTCAAATTTGGGAAAGATTGTTTGAACTGGGAGCTTTTCACCAATAATCTTCTTTAAGAATGAAACATGGAAAACTAGGTGTACTTGGGAAGATGCAGGAAGCTCCAATTTGTATTCCATAGTATTAATCTTTTGCAACACCTTGTAAGGACCATAGTACTTGGGTGATAATTTATTATCCTTCTTAACTTGTCCGAGGGACATTTGTTTGTATGGTTGTAGTCGTAAAAATGCCGAGTCACCTACATAAAAACTTCTTTCACTGCGATGCTGATATGTTTGTTGTTTCATTCGATTCTGCACCGAAATGAGGTTATCCTTTAAGAGTTGGAGAACTTGTTGTTGATGCTCGATGTGATCTTCCACTGCTTGAATGTATAATTTTCTCTTAAAGATGATGTGATGGATGGTGGATGATAACTATAAAGTTCCATAAATGGGGTCATTTTCATTGCAGTATGGAAGGAAGTGTTATACCACCATTCAAATAGTTGTAACCACTTAACCCATTGTTTTTTTATCAGATACAAAGAAATGAAGATATCCTTTTGTTGTAGTGGCTGCAAGACCCTCTAAAATTTTGGCTTAAATCCAAATTTTGGAGCCTTCCTTTGTTTTTCCTTTAATGGTTTCAAACACTCAAGCTCACGCCCTCAGCTCTTGTGAAGCCTTTTCACCCTTTTACGTGCTTGACCAATGATCATCTTTTGGCGTATTGATTGTTTTTTCATGCTTTTGATATTGTTCTGGTGAGTTTGAAGGTTTGTCTTTGTGTGTCTTGTAGCATCCATTGTCATTTTAATTTTATTTTCAGTTTTATCGCAAAAATGAAAAAAAATCAAATATTATGTTCTAACGGAATTAAAAGAGAATGTGGAAGTCTGAAAGAAATGATTTTTTTTATATTATTGATGGTTTTCGAATGTGAGAAACCTAGGAGGTGGTCTGAGCCATCCGATTAATAGGCAACATATCTAACGGTAATCGTGTGTTTAATAAGGACAAGGTTCAATTCAGAAAATGGACGCGATGGTTTATGGAATGTGATTTAATCTGTTGAAGTCTGGATCAATCATAGCCACTCATCATGAAGGGATGAGATCTGATGGATATCGTGTCAAAAGGTGCACAGGTTTTATTATAAATTTTAGACCTGAGAAGTCTATGAATTACAGTTTTGTTTCCTTTCGGTTCCGTGGGGAAGGTAAAGGTTTTTGGAAAAGGCAGACCCGATATGTCATGAATTGGGGCTTATTTCCTTTTGGGTTCCAGTGACGGTGATTGGTTGAGTTTCTTTGTGGTTCCGCAAATTAGAACGCTTCCGATGTATACATGGGCCCATAACCTACAAGTCCACGCATGAAATTTTGTAAAGGTGCAGTTTTGTTGTGTTAAAGCAATTTAGCTATCACCAGAACATCTATAGGGAAACTTCATCAACAGTCAAGCCACAGCTTCAAACAACGAGCAAAAATTTCCAATCATACTCTAATTTTTGTTACTTCTTGTTATCTTTTTTTCTTGAGAAGAATGAGGTGTATTTTACTCTCCAATGTGATATTCTCTAATGACTTTTACTTTAGACAGTTAGGAGATAGTTAAGCAGTTTGACAGTTTTGGTGATTACCAACTATCTCATGATGTATAAAAAGATGCAAAATTGTAGAAAAATGGTCCGAATTTTGAAGAACCTAGAGGCTATGCTATTGTATTCTTGATAAGATTGATGATTAATGAAAGAATCAAGAGTTTTCCACACATTGTTGGGTATGATTTTGTAATTTCTCTGTTATGTGTCATCATGTGTCTTCCTTTATTTAAGTATGGTAATGAAGTTGCAGGTCTTTGTTTACTTATATGAATGAAGTTAAAATTCCTTAAAAGGGCGCTCTTGTACTTAAAATTCCTACTTCTACATTTCTTCTAAGTTACAGATAATAGTTTCTGTGAAAAACAACATATTGTCTCTAACTTCTCAAAGTGTTACAGATAATACTTTCTGTGAAAAGCAACATATTGTCTCTAACTTCTCAAGGAATTCTTCACTCATCATTTATATCCAGCAACCATATGGCATTCTGAGACTTTCATATCAGCTAAATATTAAGGGTTTAAAGTCAGGCCCTTCAAGTCCTTCACTTGAGGATACATCATACAAATAAGTGACATGAATAATAAACATTAATGTCTTAAGCACAATTTCTGCAGAGCCAAGAAATTGGTTTCTTAAGGTACAATAGCGTGCTTGGATTGTCTTTGCTATGTAAACACCCGTCGTACTCTCACACAAATTTGTAAGCACTGTAGCGCAAGTGTCATCACGGTCGTACGAAGGTCTATCTCAAGTGTCACGCTTGTCGTTTTTAGCTCTAACATAGCCTCACTAAGGGCATGTTTTTCCTTGTTCTACAGGTGGTTCATGTTGTCTCGTCATCGAAGTATGCTAAGTGTATGATCACAATTTCAAGTCTGTACAAGTTCACTCGGTTTCAACACTTATCCATTTTCCTAAAAATATGTCTGACCAGACAACCCTCTTCCATTGGATCTCGACTGAGTTGCACTGCGCAGTCTCAACCCTCAATGACCTTACTCTATGGCCTGAAACTACGTAGTGCTTGAGGCTATCCTTTACGTTAGTTTTACTGCGCAATGCTGGAGGTGAGAAGCTTCTCTGCCTCCTAGCACCGTGCAAAAATTACCTTCATCTCCAAACTCAAGTGCACATTTCTCAACCACAATAATCAAGCCTCCCTCTGGTCTATCGAAACCCTGTAGTGCACCGAGACCTGGGTCTGCACTACTCTCAAAACTGTGCTGACCTGCCCACCTAATCCCTCTGCTGCCTGTCCTGAATTGTTCTCCAAAACTATGCAGTGATGCCTAGCAGCCCCCCTGCTTCCTATCCTGCACTGTTCTCCAAAACCATGTAGTCATGTTTAGCATGCCCTCTACTACTTGTCCTACACTATTCTCCAAAACTGCAAATCGTACTCAGTAGGTCCCTTGTAGCCCTACCATGCATTTCCATTCAAAACTGCGTAGAACTGCCCTGCAGGTCCCCTGTAGCCTTGTCTTTCCTTCGCTCTAGGATCCACGTAGAAGTGCCCCTTAGGGTCCCACCTTGCAGTTGCCACTCGTTTCCTTCACTGAGCAATCCTGCCTCCTAGTGGCACTGTACACTTTTTCTGGACAATGTATGACATCCTCTCTGAGTTCCTCATTCTAGCTTGAGTTGTGCTCTACGTTGTCTTAGCAAGTTGTCCTCCCTTCCTATCACCTGGAACATGAGAACAATGCATCATGCTAGACTAGGAGGTTTTGGATTTGATGTCATCTCGTCATGAGTTAATTGTAGAAACATGTACACTAATAGATCATGGTGATATGATGAACATGATGAAGATGGAGCGAACATGCTAGAAGACTTTCTTGTGGCTCGACAGACATACCAAGCACATCAAGCAACAAGTGAAAGGAACATATGCATTGAACCATCATGTAAGAACAAGACCATCAAAGACCTTGCAACACTATGCCATGCAGAGGAGAAGACAAAGCACACCAAGAGTACACTACTCACTCAGTCGCACAGCAGCTTGACATAGACACCATAGTCAACTAGTACATGTCAGTAGTGTCATGTCGAGTTGTGTCATGAGTTGTCTTGGCCACATCACCACTATGGGCCATATCCATTGTAACTCAATGTAACGTAAAGTTAATTCCAATGGACACACAAAAGAATTTTAAAAGTCATGTTAGTTGAAAAGTCATTGGAAGTTTAACGGTCATGAGTGTGGTCCAAGAGTCACAAGGGTCAAGCATCACCCCTGGCTATATATACACCCCTCATTGTATGAGTAAGGACTTTTCACCTTGGCTCCTACCACATATCCTTGAGAGTTTGTAGTCTATTCTTTGAGGAGTGAGGAGTGGCTCCAATGACCCACTATTGGGACTAGTGATGTATGATGTACAAATGTGTCTTGGAACTTTTGCTTAATACAAAAGGTTGTTAAGGCCAACACATTTTCACGCTTTTGTAGATGTTTGTAAGGCTACTCTTTGAAAATATGTAATGCATTTCTTCTTAACTTGTACTAAGATAATTGAACTAATTTGGTTGTTTTAGTACTTACATTGTTGAAGATGCGTGGTATTTCTTACCACCGCTGTCTCGTCCCTGTGGACTTCTTTTCAAGATACTAGACATACCACCTTTGTATATTAGCTATCACCACTATCACATCCTTGTGGACTACTCCACGGGATACTTGAAATACCATATTTATTTTGTGATTATAATGACAGTCACATCTCTTTGGACTACTCCTTTGGGTGTTGTACGTTTTGTCACCTTGACTTTAGGGTTAACAACTACCACATTCATTATGGACTATTCTGTTGAGTGCTAGACAAACCCTTCCTGGTTTGTGTGTGTCTCTTCCTTGGTGTTACTACTACCTCTCACTTAGAATCTCAGTTTATTCTCCCCATTTTCAGTAAGAGAACCTTGACATAGTTACATTACACACTCACCAGGCACACGTACCTTGATGTTTGAAAATACTGGCATAACACTCTCATGTGTTGACAACTAGAGCCAAGGAATATCTCTAAGTATATGGAAACCAGGCCTTCATACTGGATGGGATTTCTATACCAACTGGTGTGAGGTCTAGTTGGGACTTCACATCGGGGAGATCCCCTTGGTTGATGAATTTCTATCACCATCAACAAAATGGCGCTAGAAGGAGGGCCAAATGACGGGGTGTGCCTGTAGAGTCTAGTTTCAATCTGTTATTTCAAAATGGCTCTTCTTGACATCATAATTTCCATGATCTATCAATGTTGAAATTCACTAGTGAGGGTGAACCATCTTTTTGTGCACATGTGCTTGAATTTATGACTTTTTGCAAGCGTCACAAAATAAAGTCTAGAGATGTCTAGGCTACATTGCTCACCCTCACATTTGAAGGTCATGTTAAGAAATGGTGTCACACATTACCCTTTGAATCTATCAATTTATTTGGTCAGCTTGCCGAAATCATGACTAAAATGCTCGATGAGTATAGCCATTGGGATCTCCATGAAAAAATTTGTTGTTTAAAATGGATCTTAATGAATCAGTTGAGGACTTTGCTAATCACTTCCTTCAACTCTGTTACGAAATTCCTTAAAAATTTTTAACTTTGATTTCTTGGGAGAAGAGTTTAAAAACTTGGTTCGTATTTCTCAATGCAGTGAACCTCTCGATTTCCCTTCCTCTCCAACTCTTGCCAATCATGAGGCACCTCAAATTGCAAATGAGGAGCCTAACACCCTATTTGTTCCTTGTCCTCACCCTTTTCCAGTCCTGATGTGTGTGCCCCTTACAATGATTGAAAAGTTGAGAAATCTTCGCAACATGTACCCAACCCATCTTCTCATCTGTCGCTCACTTCTATGGAGGAAGTTTCAGAATGGCTCAGGTAGCCTATAGTGAAGACTCACTCCTCCATTCCGTGGGAGGACGTCACCATTCATAACTCAAGTCTCGAACATGATATGCATCTCTTCCATCCTCTATCATCTATAAGACATGACTCCTTGTACCATGATTTGCTTGATCAATCTGTTCTACCATCTAGTTGTTCGTATTCTCTTGATTGTCAATATACTAGCTCAAATTGCGATTAGGCGCAAGGCAGTCACATTACATAGGCAGAGGAGAAGAAAGGTGAGGACACTATCAATCTTCCCTCTTTGATTAAAAAATGTGCATATCAAAATAATGAGCTTGCACTCATGAACGATTCTCAATCTCCTAATCTCGGTGGAACTTCACGTACAATCAATTCTTTCGATCAACCCCCAGTCTTGGGAAGTCATCACTCCCATGATTCCATATGTCATGACAAATGCCCAAACACATCATGTGATCTTACTTTTTCTCATGAAGGCTCTAACTTAGATATAGAATGTGCTTCGGTCAAAGAAGACGTTGATATCGAAACTTCCTCTTCACCTCACTTGCCCGTGTGTCATACCATTCATAATGCATCCACATGTGTCAGAGATACTATATGTTCTCTTGTTTCTTCATCTAATGAATTATATCCTTAATTGACACAAGGTAGTGAGGTTGTCCATGATGAAGGTTAAAATAGTCTAATCATAGTGTTCTTCCCATTCCCCGTCTTCTCTTCTTTTGCGTGAAGACAACTCTTCAAATCAGCTTGCTGAAGCTGAAAAATCTGGTGAAACCTATAATAGAGATGGTTGACATCCTGAGAGCATTTTTGAAATCAACAAAAACAACCATGCTCAATCCATGCATGATCTGGTTCATGCTTAAAAATGTGATTTTGTAATTTTGGAAAATTCCGGGACGTGCTAGGGAGTCGAGGCACTTCAACGTCCATTGCTGGTTATGTTAGGACCTTACGACTCTGGTAAGCCCCTTGAACCCAATCAGATCTAGTTTGTCACACACAATATGTCTATCTACATGGTTTCATTTAATGTGGATCCCCGTGTAAAAAGTGTTTGGTATTCTGGGTGTGATCTTTCAAATTTTCAAAATTTTACTAATGACTAAATTCATGAATCTGTTATAGTGCATTCGTCTTCATGTAAATCTCTCACGTTGAAGTCAGGTTGTTAATGTTCATCTATCATGAAATAATGGGATGGTGAAGTTTATCATCTCAAAGACTCTCTTTTCCCACAATCATACTTATCGAATTCCCCTCTTCATGGGAACCTCCTCAACCTTCTTGCGAACCTTGCACTGCAAATCTTTCCATCACATCCATCTCACAACGAACTTGGTTCCATTATTTAGAGCGTTCGTAAGATTGTTCAAATGGAATTTTCTTTGTTTATTTCAAATTATGAATATGATGTTTCAACCAACTCATCTGATCATTCCTCTATCTTGGGTGACTGTCATTCAACTTATCATTTTCCCAATAGTACAATGAATGACAGTTGCTTCTTATTTTCTGATCTTCATTGTTTAGCATATTTCTCATAAGAATTTTGTCAAGTATGTAAGGCACTAAAGCCTACACTAATGGTTATAAAAAGTCCTCACTGTCTTAGCATGACTATTGAGAATGATTAGATTTATTTTTTCCTTCCAAGATTCCCATCGTGATCCCATATGTCAAATCAAGAATTCACCCTTTCAAAGATCATGAGGTTGTCCAAACAAACATCATGAATTTTATTATACAATCACTTGTTGGGTTGTGTTATATTCTTTCCACGACTAGCCCATGTAGTTAACTAGGGGTTAGAGGGGGGGCAGAGCCCCCCCCTTCGTTGCATTGATTGGGTAGTGCGGGGGTCACATGGGGTTTGAGGGGTTTGGGTAGCCCCCCTCTATGGAGTCTGGGGCAGCGCCCGAGAAAATTTGGTTTTTGTACCCTATATTAGGCTGGGCGGACCTACTTACAGTTTTGTGCATGATTTTCGATCCATGGCTTTGGACGGGATGGTTTTCGGTCCATGGTATTGGATGCTTCAGCATGTATAAATATGTATGGTAACATTGAAAGGAACATAATGAAAAATCAAGCTGGTAGTCCTAGTTTTTGGATCCAGGGAAAATCTTTGTGTATATGTGTTTTATGTGTTATGCTCTCACATTGTTTATTTTCTGTATTTTAGAATTTGTATGTAGGTAATTTCTGTACGGGTTTAAACCTACATTTGGTATCAGAGTTGTTTCAGCTTCAAGGGGATGCCTTCATTGCTGAGGGGTTTTTCTCGGGCCTGTGGTAGACCCTGTTCAGTGAGAGATCTACGAGATCAACTCTGGTGGTGAAAGAAGATGGCAAGCAGTGGGAAGATAGAGATCGAGAAATTTAATGGTCCGAGTTTTAAGTTATGGAATCTCAAGATGGAGGATCTGTTGGTGGATAAAGATCAGTGGATCGTGGTAGATCTAGGTACTAAACCAACAGGAGTGTCCGATGAAGAATGGAAGAAGTTGGATCGGAAGGCAAAGAGCACAATACGATTGGTGTCTCAGAGTCAGTATTGTTGAATGTATCAGGGGAAGCTACGATGAAGGCTTTGTAGGAAAAGTTAGGAACTTTGTACCAATCTAAGTCTCTGGTGAATAAATTGTTCCTGCAGAAAAAGCAGTATAACCTGAGGATGAAAGAGGGAGACTCGGTGACAGAGCATCTGAATGCATTTAATACTGTGGTAAGTCAATTATTTTCTATTGATATTAAAATTCCAGATGAAGATAAGTGCATCAGTTTTTTGTGTTCTCTACTAGATTCATGGGATAGTTTGGTTATTGCAATAGGTAGCAATGCAACTGCCTTGCAGTTTGATGAAATAGTCTCATCCTTAATGACTGAGGAGATGAGATTGAAAAATATGGAGAGACAGAATGGTGATGCCTTGTCTATACGAGGACGGTCCCAGAACAAAAATAAAATAAGTCATCGAGTGGGAGATCTAAATCTAGAGGGAGATATAAATCTCCAGGAAAACCTATAAAGATGGTTTGCTAGAAATGCAGAAAGGAAGGACACTACAAAAGGGACTATAAATCTAAAGCTTCTGACAAAGGAAAGGGATCTAATGATGCTCCTTCTACAGAGGTTAAAACCACCTCAGATGAAGGTGGGTATGTGTACTTGGCTTCTTCAAGTACACATGTAGATCATGAGGCATGGTTGATTTACTCAGGTGCATCCTTTCACTTCACTCCCCATAGAGAGTGGTTCTACGAGTATGAGAAATATGATGGTGGTGACGTCTTCTTGGGGGATGATAGGAAGGCTAGAATCGTTGGTCATGGAAAGTTAAAGTTGAAGTTGCAAAGTGGAAGGGTTAGAACACTTCTGGGTGTTCTGCATATTCCTGCATTGGCCAGAAATCTGATTTCTGTAAGCAAGTTGGATGATGCAGGTGTAAAAACAATGTTTAAGAAGGATACCTGCAAGATGGTTCGGGGAGAAATGGTATTGATGTAGGGAGTTCAGATTGGAACTCTGTACAAGTTCCAAGGTAGCAATGTTGTTCATGGGTGCAACAGTTCTGTGGTTCCTAGGAGTGGAGCATAAAATCTAGTGGTCGCTAGAGAAAAGACCATGTTGTGGCATGAAAGGCTTGGATATATTGGAGAGAAGGGCCTTCGAATACTTCATGGTAAAGGTATGGTAGAAGATATGAGTAATATCTCTCTAGATTTTGATTTATGTGAAAATTGTGTATATGGGAAGCAGAATTGGGTGAGTTTCCCCTCTGGTGGTAAGATGGAGAAACATATATTAGAACTTGTGCACAGTGATGTGTTTGGACCTGTGAAGGTTCCATCACTGGGTAAGTCTGTGTACTATGTATCATTTATAGATGACTTCTCAAGGAATACATGGATATATTTCCTTAAGGAAAATTCTAAAATCTTTGACTGCTTTAAAGAATTTAAGGCTCTAGTGGAAAACTAGATAGAGTAGAAGATAAAGGTGTTGAGGAGAGATAACGGTGGAGAGTTTTGCAATAATGAATTTGAAGAATTCTGTAAGAAGTGTAGTATAGCACGACAGAAGACTACTCCACACACACTTGAGCAAAATGGAGTTGCAGAAAGAATGAACAAGAAGCATGCTCAGTGGTGCCGAGTTAGGACAAGAATCCTGGGTAGAGGCAGTGTAGACAACATGTTTCCTGGTCAACAGATCACCTTCATTAGTGTTGTAGGATAAGAATCCACAAGAGGTATGGACTGATAAGAAACCCTCTCTTTCACATCTGAGGGTATTTGGATGTGATGCATATGTACATGTTCCAAAGGAGAAAAGAACCAAGTTGGATAGTAAATCTGAAAAGTGCATATGTATTGGGTATAAGGATGGTTTAAAGGGTTATAAGCTTTGGAACCCAGTAACAAGGAAGGTTGCATACAGCTAAGATGTGGTGTTCAAAGAGGTGAAAGATGTTATTAAACATGAAGTCCAACCAAAGGAACCTGAGAAGATAGAGTTTGAGCTTAAGGAGGAAGAATCAAACTCTACAGCAGAGGAGGAATCAGAAGATGAAGAGCCACAAATTCTGGGTGTGAGAATATTTGCTTTCTATTCAAATTTTGCTTTATCTATTACTGATGATGATCCCATAACTGTGAAGGAAGAAGTAGATTCAGAGGATGGAAAACTCTGGAAAGAGGCCATGGTTGATGAAATGGTGTCTTTGCACAAAATGAGGCTTGGGATCTGGTGGAGTTGCCGACTGGAAGGAAACCCAGTGGCAACAAATGGGTGTTCAAAAAGAAGACAAATGTAGAAGGAAAGGTGAAGAAATACAAAGCTCGGTTGGTAGCAAAAGGTTATTCTCAGGTGTCGGGAATTGATTTTGGTGATATTTTTTCTCTTGTTGCTAGGGTAGCTTCTATTAGATTATTCTTATCTGTTGCTACTGCTTTTGATTTTGAGGTAGAATAGATGGATGTGAAGACATCATTTCTTCACAGGGATCTGGAAGAGGATATCTACATGAAGAAGCCTAAAGGTTTTGCAGTGAAGGGTAAGAAAGAAATGATATGCAAGTTAAAGAAGTCTTTGTATGCGTTAAAATAATCACCAAGAATGTGTTATGAGAAATTTAATACACTTATATGGGGACTTGGCTTCACTAGAAGCAAAGCATATCACTGTGTGTATTTTAAATTAATTGGTGACCATGTTATTTATCTGGTCTTGTATGTGGATGATATGTTGCTGGTTGGAAATGACAAAGAAATTATCCAGGAAATGAAGACCCAATTATCCTCCAAATTCGACATGAAAGATCTTGGTGCTACAAAATATATTTTGGGCATGGAAATTAAAAGAGATCGGGCAAAGAGGAAGCTTTGGTTAAATCAAAGGAAGTATGTCGAGACAATACTGTGGAGGTTTAATATGAAAGATAATAAAATGATGAAGGTTCCTATTCCTGTAGGTGTGAGGTTATCTGCTGAACAATGTCCCAAGGCATAAGAAGAGGAAGAGGACATGTCCCATGTTCCATATGCAAGTGCAGTCGATAGCCTGATGTATGCAATGGTTTGTACTAGACCAGACATTGCACATGCAGTGGGAGTATTGAGCAGGATTATGTCAAAACCAAGAAAGGAGCATTGGACAACATTGAAGCAGGTTTTCAGGTATTTGCATGGCACTAGTGATTATGGTCTGTGCTACCAAGGAAGACCAGGATTGGACAGAGTGTTGGATATTCGTGGCTTTATTGATGCAAACTACGCTGGAGATCTGGATCAAAGAAGATCTACAAGTGGGTATGTGTTTAACCTATTTGGAGGTGTAGTCAGTTGGATGAGTAAGAAACAATCTGTAGTGGCACTATCAACTACAGAGGTAGAATACATGGCAGCCACTCATGCAAGCAAGGAAGCAGTTTGGTTGCAGAGATTTTGTTCAAGTATGTGGTTAGTATAGGGAGCTATAAGGATAGACTGTGACAACCAAAGTGCAATTTTCTTGGCAAATAACCCTGCATATCATTCAAAGATAAAGCTCATTGATTTTCAGTATCTCTTTGTAAGGGATATGATAGAAGACAAAAAGGTGTTGCTGGTAAAGGTGGACACTTTGAAGAATACTGCATATGCATTAACAAAATCTATGAGCTTTGAGAAGTTCTCTTGGTGTAGAGAGACAATGGCCATTTCAGGGTTGGGAAAATGACTAAGCTCTCTTGTGGCCCCTTGTGGAAAGAAAACAACAAGTGGGAGAATGTTGGGTTGTGTTATATTCTTTCCATGTAGTTAATAGGGGGTTTAAAGGGCACCCGTAACCCCACTTTATGGGGTTCAGGGCAGCGCCCTAGAAAATTTTGGTTTTGAACCCTATGTTAGGTTGGGCGGACCCACCTATGTTTTTGTGCATGATTTTCGCACATGTTTTTTGGACGCGATGGTTTTCGATCCATTGTATTGGACACGATGGTTTTTGGTCCATGGTATTGGATGCTTCAGCATGTATAAATATGTATTGTAACATTGAAAGGAACATAATGAAAAATCAAGATGGTAGTCCCGGTTTTGGGATCCAGGGGAAAATATCTGCGTATATGTGTTTTATGTGTTATGATCTCGCATTGTTTATTTTCTGTGTTCTAGAATTCGTATGCAGGTAATTTCTATATGGGGTTATAACCTACACTCCATGGACTATATGTATAGCCTTCCTTCCACCAAGCATGACAATGATTGTGTATTTATGATTGTCAACAAATTTTCTAAGATGGCCATATTAGCTGCCTGCAAGAAGAGTGTCACAGTCGAGGCCACTGCACTACAAGGAAAAGACCTTTTAGTAGAGGTTATAATGGAGTTTTTTAGTGTTATAAACTTGGAAAAAATTGTCAAAAAAACATCCGCTAAAACATTTGTTTATGATAGTGGATGTTTTAGCAGAGGTTTTACATGGACTTTATCACAACTAAAAAAATATGGGCGGCTAGAGGTTTTATTGGATGTTTTTTTGTTGTGCCTTTCATGGAACAAGTAGCACTGATGCGCTACATATATAAAAGCATTGGGGACACCAATGCGTTGAATGCAAAGAATAATGACACATAATATATACTGCACCAGTGCCAATATATATTAAAGCCTAGGGTGTTCTTGTAAGGAATGACACCGGGGCATGCAAAAATTATTTTTTGTACCGATGTTTCTTCTTAAACTTGCAGTGTTGATGCGTATCATTTGTACAAACACCCTGGTGTGTTTGTTATACAAAAATTCCTGTGGCGTTAGTTTTTATAATGCAGTGGGCTAGAAATAGTATTTTGTAACATCGTGGTATTAGTTCTATGAAAGCACTCGTGCTTAAAAATTACAATGCACTGGGGTGTTAATCTCAAACAATACTGGTGCTTGAAGAATAAAAGCTTCGGTGTTGTCATTTTCCAAAAGGGCACTGGTAATGCAAAAATATGCCGTCACGATGCTTTTATATAAAATAACGCGCCGATGTACTTTTTATGTCATAGACACACTAATTTTTTGAATGAGATTTTCTCTTTTTTCAAAACATCAACTTGTGACAATGCAATTACTGTAATTTTTTAAACCTGTTATTTATCGAAAAGCTGACATATATCTTATAACAATATTCATATAAATTAAATTTTGATTAGTGAATTTGTATATGACGTTTGGATTAATTTGTTATATTATCAGATTTCACATCTCTTCATTATAATATTTAATCATCCATATATATAATCAGTTGTGCAACATTTCACAACGACATTGGATAACACAATAAAATAAATAAAAATGTATTTTATTACATATCAATAAGAGACTCTTCTTCATACAAAATGGAATTGTTATTGGTAGCCCCTTGTCTTTCAATTGGTACATTATGTCCATTAAATTAAACAAAATGTCTGATTTCACAGGCAATTATTTCAAAAAATACAACAGGTTGCATTGATATCCAAATATGTCATCATTCTTAGTTGCAATTGATGTCAGTGCTCAAGCTAATTCCATGACTTGGATTAGTTGGAGGAATGTTTTGTTGATTTCATCAAGTGTTTTCGTCTTCTTGACCTTGTTCCATCTACAAACATAAAAATAAAGTGTAATGAATGTACTACATTGGTGAGGATAATGAAAATTGAAATAAATAATATATGTCAATGTAAATAGAATAGAAATGTACCATAACAAGAAGTGACTCATAAATTGTGCATATATTTTCAAAACCAAGTCTCATGCCTTGTTGCAACAAGCCTTCTACTGACATAATTCCATACTTTGTTTTTTGCATGTTTTAAAACCCATTATCAATCATAGATTTTATATAAATGATTTTTTTTTTTTAATTATAATATGAAAGAAGTAAAGCAACATAGATAATACAATTTTTACAATTAATTTTTGATATGCCAACATATACTCACAACTCTTATTTAACCCAATATCAATCAATGCTTCTGATGACTCTTCTTTGTATGTTAGCACCTATTTGAAGACATTCATGGACAGTTGCTGTAAAACAACTTAAAATATACAAAAATGAAATCTTGAGTTGCTATAAGAAAATATTAATAATTACTCACAAACTTTGAAATCAACCATTTTCTTCCTTGTCATTTTGTTTTATGTGTTGAATGAGTTCCATCTTGTTTTTTGCAAGAAAATACTTGAAAATTAATATTAATGCTAGATTATTATTTTTATATGTACAAAGTCAATCATGATTACATACATTTGAAGCACGTTGTTGTTAAGATGACTCTTCTTGTGATGCAATTATGTCCATTTATTTGACCATCTCCTTGTACACTTTTTCAGACATTCCCACTGGTATGTTTCGCATATCAGCACGTTGATCATTTGAGATTTTCATACTCTTCCTAAAAAAATTATTAAACTTTTTTTATAATGATATATGAAAACTAAATATAACAAAATCGATATTAATAAATGAATTATTTGTAGTGATATATACATATAATTCTAGAAAATCATTTTATATAATTAGGAATATTACCTTTTGATGATTCTTTTTTGTTGTTGTACGTTTTTGCTATTGCAAATATGACATGTGTCATTGACCATTGCCATGGAGATTCTTCATGTAGTTTAGATACAATTTGGTTCTTAGGATCATTGGATTGAATTTTATATTGTAAGTGAAAAGTACATCTATATGCTCTGTAAATCCCACCCACTTTATTAACCTCCAACACCACTCCAAATGAGCTAAGGACCAATTCATCATCATTTACATGCTCTATAATTTTTCTCTTCTTAGACAGACATTGATCTTTTCTGTTGTTGTTGCTCCCTGTAGAACATGAAACATATATGAATTAATGTATTATTTGAAACACATTATCTAATATTCTTAAGTATATTATTAATGAAATTAAAAAAAGAAAACTTATATTGAATAGTATTTTTTCATTCCCCTAATTTGTAGTATACCTAGGGGGGATAATATGGGGCACAGAGGGAGGTACCCAAGGGAATAACGTAATGATTAAGGATGATAAATAAATGAGCCATACTTTAAAAATATAGTGGTTAACCCACATTATACAAAAGATCACAAGTAGTTTAGAAATAATGTGATAAGTCCATGGTATTGGATGTATCATATTTAGAGAACAATGGTATTGTATATATGAAGCCTATATAGAGGCTAGCGACTCCCCATTTAATATTTCAAGTATTGTTTTGTATTTACAAACATATGGCTTGTGGAGTGATCTCCTTCCTTAAGGAGTAGTTGTATGGTGTTACCCTACCTCAAGGGTTTTTATTAATAAAGATCTAAAGGTTTTATACTTTTTTCTTGTATTTCTCTTGGGATTATTTGCATTTATTGAGTATATTT
>APFE030918239.1:94117-130080 GCA_000404065.3 Pinus taeda
GTGTGGGCCAACTAGAAATCAAGCTCTCCAAGGAGAAAGGTACATGTGTTATTTGTTGATTATTATACTAGAATGATGTGGATATATTTCATAAATTATAAATCTGAAACTTTTGAGTGTTTTAAGAATCTAAAATCCCTTGTAGAAAATGAAAAAGATTCAAAAATTAAGAGCCTCAGAACAGACAGAGGAGGCGAATTCACATCAAATGAGTTTAGTGAGTTCTGTAACATTCATGGAATTAAAAGAGAATTCTCGGCTGCCAGAACACCTCAGCAAAATGGGGTAGTTTAAAGAAGAAATCAAACAGTCCAAGAAATGGCAAGAACTATGCTATTAGCAGCAGACTTACAGCCTAGATTCTGGAGAGAAGCAGTAGGGACAATTGTCTATACATTGAATCGAACTCAATTAAGACCAAATTGTGAAAAAACTCCTTATGAGCTATGGAACGGAAGACCTGCTTCGGTGAAGTATTTCAAGATTTTGGAAGCAAGTGCTTCATAAAAATAAATGATGGTTCACCAGGAAAGTTTGATTCTCAGGTTGATGAAGGGATATTTCTTGGATACTCTACATGGAGCAAGGCTTACAAGTGCTACAATTATCGCTTGAAGGAGATACTGGAAAGCATTGATGTAAAGGTTGATGAAGAACTTCCAGTAAAGGAAATTGAAGAACATGAAGATGAATTTCTCATTGAAGAAGAAGAACCTAAAGAAGAAGAGATAGATGAGGAAGAAGAAGAAGAGAAAAGAGAACCACCTCATACCCCTTCAAAGATGAAGTATGTCGAAAGATATCATCTAGAAGAACAGATCATTGGCGATAGAGATGAAGGTGTTCAAACCCGAAGAAGGTAACAACCTCACCCAAGAGAAAAGTCATTGCCCTCCTATCTATGATAGAACCAGAACATTTGCAGAAGCAAGTAAGGATCCTCATTGGGTAAAAGCCATGGAAGAAGAAATGTTCCAAATTGAGAAGAACAAGACATGGGAGTTGGTACCTCGTCCAAAGGACAAAAACATAATAGGAACCAAATGGGTGTTCAAAAATAAAATGAATGAGGAAGGACAGGTTATCAGAAATAAGGCAAGACTTGTCTGCAAAGGCTACTCACAAATTGAAGGAATTGACTTTGAAGAGACATTTGCACCAGTGGCCCATATGGAAGCTATCAGGATGTTCTTAGCATTTGCTTGCTCAAAAGGATTCAAAATCTATCAAATGGACGTGAAATCAACATTTCTAAATGGGGAACTCAAAGAGGAAGTCTACATGGAGTAGCCAGAAGCTTTTGATCTGACAGCAGGAAAGGACATAGTCTGTAAGTTGAAAAAGGATTTATATGGATTGAAACAAGCTCCTAGAGCTTGGTATACAAGATTGGATCACTACCTACAACAACAAGGCTTCAAAAAGAGATTGGCTAGAAGTAATCTATACATAAAGACAGATGAAGGTAAGTTACTAGTTGCTCTTGTTTATGTCGATGATCTGATTTTTGCTAGTAATAATGACGAAATGAGCCATGAATTTTCTCAAAACATCTCAAAAGAGTTTGAAATGTCAATGATAGGAGAGCTGTCCCAATTCCTTAGACTTAAAATATCTCAAACTAGAGTAGGATTGTGTATATCTCAAACCAAATATCTAAAAGACATGTTGAAAAAATATGGAATGGAGGACTGTGCACCCATGAGCACACCTATGACCACAAACTGCAAACTGAGCAAAGATGATGACTTCCCTCTAGTGGATGCAACTCATTACAGGTCAATGATCGGAGCCCTTCTATACTTAACAGCTACATGACCAAACATAATGCAAGCAGTAGGAATGGTGGGAAGATTTCAATCTGCTCCCAAACAATCCCATTTATTAGCTGTAAAAAGAATTCTCAGATATCTGAAGGGAACTTCTAATTTCGGTCTTTCATACCCAAAGAACTCAACACTGACTATAACTGCATACACTGATGCTGATTGGGCTGGAAGTATTGATGATCAGAAAAGTACTAGTGGAAATGCATTCTTCCTAGGAGACTGTTTGGTATCCTGACTCAGCAAAAAAAAATCATCCATATCATTATCCACAGCCGAAGCCGAGTATATTGCTACAGCAGACTGTTGTACTCAAATACTATGGATGAAGGAAGCTCTAAAAGATCTCGACATATGTACAAATCAACCAATTACCGTCTATTGTGACAACACAAGTGCTATCAGTCTCAGCAAAAATCTAGTGATGCACTCAAGAACCAAACACATACCAATCAAGTATCATTTCCTCCGTGAGCAAGTAGCTAAACAAAACATTGTCCTGGAATATATCAGTACTAAGGAGCAAATAGCTGATATTTTCACAAAACCTCTTCCTCGAGAAGCATTCGAACATCTGTGTCAAAATATGGGGGTTATTTCTTTATCATCACTCAAGTTCATTCATAAAGATGTAGCAGGAAAAGGGGAGCAGGTTGACAAGGGGAGTCTGTATGCATTCCTTTGCCATTGATGTCAAAGGGGGAGAGAGCAGAAGCATATTGCCATCAATAACAAAGGGGGAGATTGTTGGACACAGATTGTCATTGATGTCAGTATGGCAATATTAAAGGAAGGAGACAGAGCCAAAGAAGAGGAGCACACAGAGCCATCGGAGCTAAGAGGAGCCAAGAGGAGCAGAGGTAGTTAAGCATTGTATGAAGTTGCTGGTGAATGCTGGTGAAGGCTGCTGCAACTGTTGAAGACTGTTGAAAAAGTTGGAGAAAAGTTGTTGAAACACCAATTTCTCCATTACTGAAACACCAACCTTTTTCGCGACGACATTATATTTTCAGCACATCAATCGAAGGTAAACATGAGGAAGCTAAAGCGAATGGAGGAGGGAAGCCAGAAGGTTGAGCGAGTGTTGAGGAAGCCGAAGCTCAAGCGAGCGAGGAGGAAGCCAAAGAGCCATTAAGTAAGCGGAAACGAATGGACAAAGGCATGAGAATGTATAAAACAATAAAAACAGAGAACTATTGTTGCTGTTGGTGTGGTGAAGAACCAGAGTGTGAGGTAGTAGAAGCAGCAGAGGGTGTAGAGGTAGTAAAAGTAGCAGAGTCACGAGAGTAGGAGTAAGACAATCTCAGCTGAATAGAGTGCAACAACATACCTATTTATACCAAGGTTGGGTTGGAGCCCAAGAGGTTGGAGCCTCAAAACTGAACTGGACTAAAGTCATTAGGGGTAGGTGCTCCTAAGTGCAGAACCATTGCAAAACAGAGTTAGTGCTTTGGAGGTTGGAGCCTCGCTAAAGTCCAAGTTGGAGCTTGGCAACTATTCACAATCAGATTTATACTTATATTGTATTTATTTCATTGCACTGTCTTGAGTTTTAATAAAAGCATTAATTTCAACTGTTGATTTCTATGTTTTGTGTTTACATACACATATCTATATATGTTGTTGGCAATCACTAGAACAATTAAAAAAAAAATAGTAATAAATATTGATTCACCCCCCTCTCGGTATTAACAACACCCCCAAACTGCAGAACAAAGGATAAAGACAAGGTGGGGTGACCCAATACAACCTGTTGAAGCCACAAGCAAAGAGTAACACCATGAAGGAAAAGAAGGGCACAAGAAAGTGGTGTGAGTTCCACAAGAGCCCCACTCACATTACAAGTGAGTGTCGAGCCAAGCAGTCATTGATGGCCGAGCTGAAGGCTTCAGAGTCAGATGCATGTCACAACAAAAGGTGTTTGTTGAGCTAAAGCACTACATCTGCTCTGCACTAATACTCACATTTCCAGACCCGCAAAAACGATTTGAGATTGAGATAGACACCTATGACCATGATATTGGTGGAGTTCTCACCAAAAAATTGTAGTCCTCGGATATATCTTTCTAACGAGGTATCATACACTTCAAACAGAGAATGCATTCCAAAGTTACGACCCCGGGAAGTTGATGTACCAATTTATCCCAACAGTGCCCACAAAATTTTGGCACTTCATCTCCTAGGGTTAGGTTTTTATATGTTTAGGGTTTTCCATTGTTTCTCAATAATAAATAGGCCTTTGAGCCTCATTGTAACATAGTTCATAAGGCATGTATCTGTCACATCTCTTCTCAAAGATAAGCTACCATCACCTGTGCTAGTTTATTTACATTTTGCATGTATACAATTTACAGTAATTTGTTATTAATGAACTAAAGTTCTATTTTCACTATATCTTCGTGTTCCTGCATAAATTTGGATCAACTACGGGGGAATAGAATTTGTGAAAAGTGTGAACATGGAGGAAATAACATTGAAAACACATAACAACTAGAACCAATGTAATCCTTAATTACATAATATGCAATCACAATGGATTGAGATGGATACCAACCTGGTATAATGATACAAAATGGCTTTTAAAAACCCTCCCAAGTAGTGATTAAGATTATGGAACTAAAATAATTCCACCACCATCTAGAGTGAAGCCAGAGTTACCAACAAACTTACCAAAGGAAATCATTCTTAGTTGCACAACGGTAACTTCCAAGATCAACCAACTGCAAAGTCGACACTTTCTCTTCTCATAAAGGCATGGGGTGGTGTAGTGGCCACATCAAGCCCAATACATAATTTAAACCATTTATCAAACATCCAAATAAAAAGGCATCCAAATCATATCAAGTGTAAAGTGACAAATGCATGCAAGATGACGGGCAAAATCCTATATTAATTTTTGCAATGTCGTTTAATAGTTATATCAATGAAAACCCCATTGTATTATACCAAAAATTAGCCCATGAACATCAACCATAAGTGTGTGCATTGCTAAAAATAGAATTGTTATAAATAGCATTTCACGATATACTCCAACTATGTTGGAAATAGAAAAAAATAGAAATGCTAAAAATAGCATTGCTATAAATAGAATTTTGGGATAGATTCCAATTTTAATTAGTCCCTGAATTAAAATTGAGAATTAAAATTCGAATTTGATCTCAACAGCTGTTTGTAAAATAATTAATTAATTCATCTTGAGTTAATTAGTTGGTGAAAATCAAACATGAAGTCTTTGTGAAGACATGCAATAGTTATCCCTTTGATCGAGGAAGTTATCCTTTAATTAAGGTGATCATGATGAGTTGTACTTTGATTTGTAATTAGTTAGCTCAATTAATTGAGTTAAGTCCAGTTAGATTAGTTCCAACAGTTTGTGGAACTCATTGTGAGTTTAGTTAGTCAATGCATGCATGCATGAAACTAGTGTACTTCGAATACCTGAATATTCTCTCATAAATAACTCATGCATGTCAGTTCAGACAGAGACCCAGTTGAGATCAAAGGATGGGACAATGTACTATCAGTTGGAGGAATATTCCCATGAGGATATCTCTTGCATGCATAAGGAATTCTTTCCTTGATGATTGCGCAGTTATTTCAGAGGTTAGTGAGTAGTGTGAGAGGTAATTACACACAGGTGGCAGCTTGAGGACCCAGGAGAAACTGCGCAAGGAAATAGGAGGCTTGGAGGACTGAATGAAGACATATGTGTTGTTTATTCTGTCTATGAACAGTAGTGAGGGATTGTATTGAGAGTTGGATAGCTTGTGAGCTAAAGCTTTGTGTAATCCTGAGATATTTCCACTTGTATGATAATACATATAGCAAGGTTTTTAGCTAAGGCTTTCCCCAGAGTATTCTTCTGTGTTCATGTGTGATTGATTTCTTCTTCATCTGTTATATGTGTTCTACTTGATCTTGCTCAAAATCGATTAAGCTTCCACAAGTTTGTTTGTAGAAGTAGATCACGTATTTTGCTTTAGTTACATTGCATTATCAGGTGATCTATAGTGAGAATTTCTACATGGTATCGTAGCAAAGGTGATCAAAGCGAAGAACGATATACAAAGAAGGGAGAAGTTCAAATTTTGAAGTTCTTGATTATAGAAATTGAACTTCTTATCACATCTCAAAGTTCACCAATGGTGTTCAATGGTTAGAGACTCGAGTATGCCTTGGATGGCAGCTAAAATTATATAGCCTGGAAGGATCACATGGAAGCGACATTAGAGGACAATGGTTTGAAGGACTTCATTGATCAAGAAGTCCCCAAGCCAGCAGCAACTAATGCCCAAGAATTGGCGTAATGGAAGAAATGTGTGGCTAGAGTGAGGAGGATTCTTCTAGAGGGAGTTCGAGACCATATTGTCTCGAATCTCCATGGGAATGAGACATCATTTTCAATGTGGAAGACATTGAAGGATCTATATCAGAACAACAACGATCAGAGGAAGCTGGCGCTGAAAGACAAGCTTCAGAAAATCAAGTGTGAAAAGGGCGACATGATCACTACATATTTGAACAAGCTCACCACTTGCAGGGATGAGCTTGGAAGTGTACGAATTGCAATAGCCAATGATGACATGGTGAGTCTTGATCTCCTCGGTCTTCCTAAGATCTGGCATAATTACCAAGACTCAGTGAATGGAAGAGAGAAACTGCCAGATTGGGAACGACTGTGGTCAGATTTGATGTAGGAGGAGATCAAGAGAAGCACCAGAGATGGTTCTTCATCAAAGCATGATGATGAAGAAAATATAGCCTTAGCAAGTAAGGTAAGGAAAGGGAAAGGGAAGGCTTCCCATTCCAAATCAATTTCTTCCTATGGTGGGAAGAAGATTGACAAATCTAAAGTGTGATGTTTTAATTGTCATGAGGTGGGCCATTATTCAACAAATTGTCCACAGAATAAATCCAAGAAGGGATCCTCGAAAGGATCAGATGGTGAGGCACTAGCCTCACAGTTCAAATTGGATTTTACCCTCATCGCATGCATGGTTTCATCGATGGTGGGTTGTGTTTGGTACTTGGATAGCGGAGCCTCATTACACATGACCGATGATAAGAGTTTGTTCAGTACCTTGGAGGAGAAAGACCTCAAGATACTCATAGAGATTGCTAATGATGAAAAATATAATGTTTTGGGAGTGGGCACGGTTTATTTTTAGAGGAAGCATGGAGCTCGCATTACCTTGATAGATGTGAAGTATGTTCCAGGACTGAAGAAGAACTTGGTATCGATCATGATGCTGGAGGACAAAGGCTATGATGTAGTCTTCAATAAGGGAAAGGTTTTCCTTAGACACATCGGCACGAGAGAGGTAAAGCAGATCGGTTCACAAGTCAAGAACCTGTATGCTTTTGAGGTTCAAGATGCATGCAAAGCCTTGAGGAGCAAGGAAGTTGTTGGAGACTTGGTGGTTGAGAGGGAGAGTACATTACCTCTCAACATGCAGCACCAAGAGAAGTCTCAGACAATTGTGGAGGAGCCACAATTGGTGAAGCAACTTCAGGATATTGTGGAGCAGCCACAAATAGAGAAGCCAAGGGGAGATCGAGTGGAGGCATCCACTCATGCAGAGACCTCTAGTAGGGGGGAATTTAGAGCCAAGTGGGCAGAGGGATCACATGCAATCGTACCTCCAGGTGTGAGGTGGGGAAATGTGAAGTGATAGTCCCAAGAAGGCTGAAATAGGGGCATGATCCTTGAGGTACCAAACCTTTTTTATTATACCTTGTTGCAGGAGCCCTGACAAAGAGCAACAAAACTGGTTGAGTGGGTAGAGACAGATGCGGATGGAGTGGCAGAGGGAGCTGCAACATTAGAGGGTGTTTCTAGCCCAACAGGGAGGTCATATGAGAGATCAATTACTTAGTTCTCAGTAACTAAGTTGCAGTGCGGCAGTGGGCAGCACGATGTGACATGATGAGAGGAGGTGTAGTGCAGATGCATGTTGGGAGATAGGACCAGCAACAACACGAATGCAGCAAGAGGAATAAGTGGGATTGATGTAGTCAGAGATCAAAGTGACAGAGGCTAGAGCAGTCAGACACTGAAGAGCACAGAGGTGCAAAGTTTTCAGTAGACAGAGGCAATAGCAGTTAGAGACTTTGACGAAAGAGGCATCATTCAGATTCAGGATGGATATTTTTTGTGTTTCTAGAGTTGTTGGAGAAACAACACTTCAGAGAAGTGTTGCATGCAGAACATTCCAAAGGTTCAGGATCAAGTTCGAGTTGAATACATTTCTTGTTGAGAGGGAGTGTTGAAAATGGCAACAAGAAATGCTAAAAATAACATTATTGTAAATAGCATTTCAGGATATACTCCAACTCTGTTGGAAATAGAAAAAAAAATAGAAATGATAAAAATACCATTGCTCTAAATATCATTTCGAGATAGATTCCAATTTTAATTAGTCCCTGAATTAAAATTGATAATTAAAATTCCAATCAGCAGTTATTTATAAAATAATTAATTAATTCATCTTGAGTTAATTAGTTGGTGAAAATCAAACATGAAGTCTTTGTGAAGACATGCAATAGTTATCCCTTTGATTGAGGAAGTTATCCCTTAATTAACGAGATCAGGATGAGTTGTACTTTGGGTTGTAATTAGTTAGCTCAGTTAACTGAGTTAATTCCAGTTAGATTAGTTCCAACAATTTGTGGAACTGATTGTGAGTTCAGTTAGTCAATGCATGCATGCATGAAACTAGTGTACTTCAAATAATTGAATATTCTCTCTTAAATAACTCATGCAGGTTATTTTAGACAAAGACCTAGTTGAGATCAAAGGATGGGACAATGTACTATCAGTTTCAGGAATATTCCCATGAGGATACCTCTTGCATGCAGGAGGAATTCTTTCCTTGAGGATTGCACAATTATTTCAGAGGTTAGTGAGCAGTGTGTGAGGTAATTACACACAAGTGGCAACTTGAGGACCCAGGAGAAACTGCGTAAGGAAATAGGAGGCTTGGAGGATTGAAGGAAGGCATATGTGTTGTCTATTTTGTCTATGAGCAGTAGTGAGGGATTGTACTGAGAGCTGGATAACTTGTGAGCTAAATATTTGTGTAATGCTGAGATATTTCCACTTGTATGATAATACAAATAGCAGGGTTTTTACCTAAGGCTTTCCCCAGAGTATTATTTTGTGTTCATGTGTGATTGATTTCTTCTTCATCTATTATATGTGTTCTATTTGGTCTTGCTCAAAATCGATTAAGCTTCCGCAAGTTTGTTTGTAGAAGTAGATCAAGTATTTTGATTTGGTTATATTGCATTATCATGTGATCTACAGTGAGAATTTCTACATGGTATCAGAGAAAGGGTGATCAAAGCAGAGAACATTATACAAAGAAGGGAGAAATTTGAAGTTTGAAGTTTGAAGTTCTTGATTATAGAAATTGAAATTATTATCACATCTCAAAGTTCACCAATGGCGTTCAATGGTTTGAGACTCGAGTATACCCTGGATGGAAGCTCAAATTATATAGCCTAGAAGGATTGCATGGAAGCGATATTAGAGGACAATGGTTTGAAGGACTTCATTGATCAAGAAGTCCCCAAGCCAGTAGCATCTAATGCCCAAGAATTGGCATAATGGAATAAATGTGTGGCTAGAGCGAGGGGGATTCTTCTGGAGGGAGTTCGAGACCATATTGTCTCAAGTCTCCATGGGAAGGAGACACCATTTCCAATGTGGAAGACATTGAAGGATCTATATCAGAACAACATCGATCAGAGGAAGTTGGCGCTGAAAGACAAGCTTCAAAAAATCAAGTGTGAAAAGGGCGACACGATCTCTACATATCTAAACAAGCTCACCACCTGCAGGGATGAAACTGGAAGTGTAGGAATCACGACAACTGATGATGACATGGTGAGTCTTTCTCTCCTCAATCTTCCTAAGACCTAGCATAGTTACCAAGACTCATCAAATGGAAGAGAGAAACTTCCAGATTGGGAATGACTATGGTCAGATTTGATGTAGGGGGAGATCAGGAGAAGCACCAGAGATGGTTCTTCATTAAAGCATGATGATGAAGAAAATCTAGCCTTAGCAAGTAAGGAAAGAAAAGGGAAAGGGAAGGCTTCCCATTCCAAATCAATTTCTTCCCATGGTGGGAAGAAGATTGACAAATCTAAAGTGTGATGCTTTAATTGTCATAAGGTGGGCCATTATGCAACAAATTCTCCACAGAATAAATCCAAGAAGGGATCCTCGAAAGAAATAGATGGTGAGGCACTGGCCTCATAGTTCGAATTGGATTTTACCCTCATCACATGCATGGTTTCATCGAAGGTGGGTTGTGTTTGGTACCTGGATAGTGGAGCCTCATTCCACATGACAGACAATAAGAGTTTGTTCAATACCTTAGAGGAGAAAGACCTCAAGATACTCATAGAGATGGGTAATGATGAAAAGTATAATGTTTCAGGAGTGGGCACGGTTTCTTTTCAGAGGGAACATGGACCTCACATTACCTTGACAGATGTGGAGTATGTGCCAGGACTGAAGAAGAACTTGGTATCGATTGTGATGCTGGAGGACAAAGGATATGATGTAGTCTTCAATAACGGAAAGGTTTTCCTTAGACACATCACCACGAGACAGGTGAAGCAGATTGGTTCATGAGTCAATAACCTGTATGCTCTTGAGGTTCGAGATGCATGCAAAGCCTTGAGGAGCAAGGCAACTATTGGAGACTTGGTGGTTGAGAGGGAGAGTACATTACCTCTCAACATGCAACACCAGAAGAAGTCTCATACAATTTTGGAGGAGCCACAATTGGTGAAGCAGCTTCAGGAGATTATGGAGCAGCCACAATTGGAGAAGCCGAGAGGAGATCGAGTGGAGGCATCCACTCATGCAGAGACCTCCAGTAGGGGGAAACTTAGAGCCAAGTGAGCAGAGGGATCACATGTAGCCATACTTCCAGGTGTGAGGTGGGGCAATGTGAAGTGATAGTCCCAAGAAGGCTGAAATAGGGGCAGGATCCTTGAGGTACCCAACCTCTTTGATTATACCTTGCTATGAGAGCCCCGATGAAGAGTAGCAGGACTAGTTGAGTGGGTAGAGACAGATGTGGATGGAGCGACAGAGGGAGCTTCAGCATCAGAGGGTGTTTCTAGCCCAAAAGGGAGTTCAGCTGGAAGATCGGTTACTTACTTCTGAGTAACTGAGTTGCAGTGCATTAGTGGGCAGCACAATGCGACATGATGAGAGGAGGTGCAGTTCGAATGCATGCTAGGAGGTAGGACCAGCAGCAACACGAATGCAGCAGGAGGAATCAGTGGGATTGATGCAGTTAGAGATCAAAGTGACAAAGGCTAGAGTATTCATACACTGAAGAGCACAAAGGTGTAGAGTTTTCAGTCGACAGAGGCAATAGCAGTCAGAGACTTTGATGACAGAATTCAGATTCAGGTTGGATATTTTTTTGTGTTTTTAGAGTTGTTGGAGCAACAACACTTGAGAGAAGTGTTGCATGCAGAACATTCCAAAGGTTAAGGATTGGGTTTGAGTTGAATGCCTTTCTTGTTGAGAGGGAGCGTTGGAAATGGCAACAAGAAATGCTAAAAATAACATTGTTATAAATAACATTTCGGGATATACTCCAACTCTGTTGGAAATAGTAAAAAATAGAAATGTTAAAAATACCATTGCTATAAATATCAATTTGGGATAAATTCCAATTTTAATTAGTCCCTGAATTAAAATTGAGAATTAAAATTCGAATTTGATCTCAGCAGCTATTTGTAAAATAATTAATTAATTCATCTTGAGTTAATTAGTTGGTGAAAATCAAACATGAAGTCTTTGTGAAGATATGCAACAATTATCCCTTTGATTGAGGAAGTTATCCCTTAATTAAGGAGACCAGGACGAGTTGTACTTTGAGTTGTAATTAGTTAGCTCAGTTAACTGAGTTAAGTCCAGTTAGATTAGTTCCAACAGTTTGTGGAATTGATTGTGAGTTCAGTTAGTCAATGCATGCATGCATGCAACTAATGTACTTCAGATAACTGAATATTCTCTCATAAATAACTCATGCATGTCAGTTCAGACAGAGACCCAATTGAGATCAAAGGATGGGACAGTGTACTATCAATTGTAAGAATATTCTCATGAGGATATATCTTGCATGCAGAAGGAATTCTTTCCTTGAGGATTGCAAATCTATTTCAAAGGTTAGTGAGTAGTGTGTGAGGTAATTACACATAGGTGGCAGCTTAAGGACCCAAGAGAAACTGCGCAAGGAAATAGGAGGCTTGGAGGACTGAAGGAAGGCATATGTGTTGTCTATTCTGCCTATGAGCAGTGGTGAGGGATTGTACTGAGAGCTGGATAGCTTGTGAGCTAAAGCTTTGTGTAATCCTGAGATATTTCCACTTGTATGATAATACAGATACCGGTGTTTTTAGCTGAGGATTTTCCCAGAGTATTCTTCTGTGTTCATGTGTGATTGATTTCTTCTTCATCTGTTATATCTATTCTATTTGATCTTTCTCAAAATCTATTAAGCTTCCACAAGTTTGTTTGTAGAAGTAGATCAAGTATTTTTCTTTAGTTACATTGCATTACCAGGTGATCTATAGTGAGAATTTCTATAGTTGGAACTAAATGACAAGCTTCAAAATATGAAGATGCATAAGGTCAACATAATACCACAGTACCTAAGTAAGTTCTTACAATGTTGTGATGAACTTGGTCAAGTTGGTGTTACTATAGCATAATATGATTTGGTGAGACTGACCCTTCTAGGCCTTCCAAAGAGCTGACACAACTACCAAGATTCAGTGAATGGGAGGGAGAATCTACCAAATTGGGAACACCTTTGACCTGATTTGGTATAGGAGTAGATAAGGAAGAGCACTAGAGAGAAGACCTCATCCAAGGGTGAGGATGAGAAGAAATGTGCCTTAGCTGGAAAGGCAAAGAAAGGGAAAGGGAATAAATCCCAATCCAAAGTAGATTCGAGTCAAGGGGGCAAGAAGAAAGACTTGTCCAAAATCAAGTGCTTTCATTGTCATGAACCGGGAAACTATGCCACAAAATGTTAGGGTCCCACCCTAACCCCCTTATTTATGTAGTAGGATCGAGCCATATTTATAGTTAAGTAAAGAGTCAATAAAGCCCATATTAATAATTGTAAGTGGTTAACCCGCATTTAATGATGGGACCATAGTTAATTACAAATGGGCCATGGTATTAGATAGATTGTATTAATAAGAACCATGGTATTACTCCATGGTATTGCATGTATGAGTCGTATATAAAGGATAGAGACTCCTTGCGAGGATCATCGTGTCTTATTTTGTAATCAAGCTCTGCTCCAATACTCGAAGAGGCAAGTGAACATTACTTTCTGAATAATAAAATACCAGTTGTTATTTCTCATTGTTCTATCTTCTGGGTATATTTCTACACATATTGGGTATCCTTGTATCATCTTGTAGGTTAAGAGCATAACAAGTGCTATTAGAGCGCTTTCTAGGGCCGGTGGGATCTCCATTTTTTAGCAAAAAAAAATTTGGCTAGAGAGTGTTCCGGTGTCTTTAAACCACAGGATCGGTCGTTCAGTGCATAAACCTGTGGATTTGGGGAGGCATGCGCATAGGAAATACAAGAGGTGGTCATGCTTGTTGGACTCCCTTGTAACCCCTGTGGGTACCCCTTCAAGTAGTAGTGCATTAGACAGAACCGTGCATGGACTGTCTTCCAAGTACGCTATGGTATATCGGAAGCCCCCTAGCTCCCTTGAAACCTCACCAAAGATTAAACGTCGGCCATCTTGCTGCTACAGTACACCGACAATAGCACTTGGAGAGATTACTCACCTGTACGATAGGGTAGTTGAGTTGTACGGCTAAGGATACGGTTGATCCTCCTTGGTTAGTGACCTGAAAAATTAGGCTGAGTACTACTATCAGACCTTTATGTATATTGCGATTTGTAGCACCTGACACTCCTCGAGACCATAGTTCCCTTTTCTATCTCTGGATCACGCATAATCTTTGCCAGATCAGATCTCGCAAGTGGGGTTTGCAGATGCAGCAAAAAGCAGTCCCGCAGTTCAGATTTAACAAGACAACCATTCAGATCTATTAGATCCATAAGATCCACAGCAGCAATCTGTTCCACTGCTCAGATCTATCCGATCAGCCATTCAGATCTATCAAATCCACCAGATCTGCCATCCAGATCTGAGTAGTTGTGTGGGTTCCTGTAGCGGGGCGTGATTTTCATAGGAATTTTGGCAGCATTGACATTTTGGGGATTCGGCTACTGCAATATTCCTAAGCAAGGAGTAAAACTCCATTAGGAATTTTCAGAAGTTTGAGACCCCCAGGGCGCTTATTGGTGACCTAGCCCATAAGAATCAGGACGACGAGCTGAGCAAGGTGGTACCATTCAATTGTTAGTGCCAAAAAAAAAATCGGGCGGTCCCAAATTTCAAGTACATCGGATTGGTGCATGGTAGAAACTAGAGCTCAAGCTATGGCCAATGAGAAGATCGAAAAACTTGAACAATCCTTAAAATACATCCAAGACTAGCTCATGAAAATAACTAACACACTCTCTAAGGGCAAGGCGGAAGCCCGCAAGGAGGCGTATATTGGCAATGAACACAATGAGGGTGAGTCCAGCCACTCTCTTCACCTCTGGGTCACCCACCAACAATCCCGTCCGCGACCACCCAAGCTGGATATGCATAAATTTGATGGTTCTCACATGACAGCATGGATATCACAAATGGAGCAGTATTTCAATCTGAATTACATCTTAGATAATGAGACTTAGCTTATGGTGGTGAGCATGTACTTGGACAATGAAAGTGGCAATGGTGGCAATGGCATCAACATTGCAATGGAAGCCCCTTTACTTGGGACACCTTCAAAACAGCTCTTATAGAGCGCTTTGACCATGACTGTGCTTTTTTGGGTCGTCTCACTAAGCTTCGACAGACTAGCACAGTGGATGAATATATTACAGCCTTTGAATCCTTAGCTTTCCGCACTATGGGTCTCCAAGATGAGTTCTACACGTAATGTTTTATCAGTGGTCTTAAAGAGGCCATACAAGCTCACGTTCGACTGCACCACCCTCCCACATGGTCGGAGGCTTGCAAGGTAGCTCGTAAATTTGAACGTACGTTAGCGGCCCAGTCCAATAGCCAAAATTTCACCGCCAAGGGTCGCCCTCCACAGGGTCACAACACTACTAAAACACTTAAGGTTCAAAAGTTGTCACCTGCAGAAATGGCAGAAAGAAGAAAGTAGGGATTATGTTACTATTGTGATGAAAAATACTCCTCGGGTCATAAATGCAAGGAGCCCAAATTCTTTCAAATTGATGCTACTGATTACAACTCATCGGGGAAGCCCCACCACTTGAGGAACCTGAGGAGGAAGAAGAGGACAACCAGAAGGACAATGTCCCTAACAAACCAGTTATTTCACTGCATGCTTTGGCAGGGATTTATTCACCTCAAACTCTCAAAATCAAAGGTTTTGTTAAGCATCACCCAGTAGTAGTCTTGATTGATAGTGGAAGTACACATAATTTTATCCATCAAAGAGTCACGAAAGCAATGCATTGTTTTGTACGAGCAATTTCTAACTTCCAAGTCCAAATTGCGGATGGGGGAAAAATGAAATGTGAAGGCCGATGTGAAAATGTCAAACTTCAAATGGGGGATTATCATTTGCTACACATTACCATGTGACACCTTGCTGTACTGTCACATGTATTGAACCTTGATGACTGAGCTGCTCTCATCTTCATGCTACTCATCATCTGCATCTTTCATGGTCTTATTCATCATCAATATTCTCATGCTCATGATCTCATTCATCATCATGCTGCTCATGATCATATCATCATGCATCATTATGCTACTCTCTACAACTACTTTAGATTGTGTAACATCATGATATTAGACCATTCATTCTAGCCATCCTTAATTATGATTGAGATCACTATGCCGTGCATTTCTGTGGGATCACTGGAATCCTTTTCATCATGATTATGACAGGACTATTAATAGGGACAAGATAAAAGGATCAATGGGTTCCACATCTCTCTTCTAAGTTCACAAAGGGTGAATTCGAAGCAGAGCATATTATCAGAATGACATAGTGGAAGTTTCTAATGGCCCATCTAAAGATCACTTCATTGGGAAGTTTGGATCTAAGGGTGGAAGGAAAGGCGAATGCCTTGGTTGCAATAAGTTCGGTCGTTATGCGAAGGAGTGTCCAAATGGTAGAGACACATCTCTTGATGAAGATAACAATCATTCCAGGGACATCTTCAATGATCAAAGGAATGACTAGTAATGCAAGTCATCAAGGAAATGGTCGACTCTTCAAAGAAAGCAAGGAACCCCAGAATTACTTTTATGTACCTGATCGCAAGAAGAACCTAGTGTCCATCTCGAAAATGGAAGTCAAAGATTTCAGGGTGGCACTCATAGATGGAAAGGTACGTGTTTGGAAATAGAATTTTCAAATATGTTTTTGAGTTCAGGGTTGTGTCAAATTGCAGGAAGTCCACTGGGGACCATGTCCATTGTCACGTAGCATCGAAGGTTTATGAGTCGGATGGTGACAGGGAAACCTAAATTCAAAAAGAAGCATGAAAGTACATGTATGAGATGTATCGAAGGAAAATATTACAAGAGGACCATTCCCCTCATGTAGCAGGTCCACAGGTTTGGAACAACCCGTGGAGTTTGAGATTCATGAACGAGAATCTCATGTATACAAGTGGAAGAAAGCCCTCTATGGCTTGAATCAAATCACCCTGGGCGTAGTATGAGAGGATTGATAGCTGTTTGATGAAGCTAAGATTCACTAGGAGTGAAACTGATCCAAACCATTACCTGAAGGTTGTGGATGATAGACCTCTCATACTGGCACCTTATACAGACGAACTATTTTTGACAGGTGCATACCCTCTCATTTGCAGAAGTAAGAAGGAGTTGGATTCTGGACTTATGTTTTAGCATGGTGAGCTCATATTTGGTTGAGCCTCACTGGATTGGTGCCAAGAATCTTTTGACTTCGGGGCACAATCTCTCATGGATTGAGATACACTGCCAGAAATATGAAAATTGCATGATTATTCAAATGTTGACTGGGCAGGCAGTGTGGAGGATCACTAGAGCACTTCTCAGTGCTGGTTCTCTTTGGATTTTTCTTCAATATCATGGATGAGTAGGAATCAGAAGTCAGTTGTTATAAGTACCACTGAGATGAGATACATAACTACGAGTATGACCTCATATGAAGTTGCCCGGTTGTGGAAACTCTTCAGTGAGTACACATGATGAATACCATTGTGATTCTTTGTGACAACCAAAGGTGGGATTCAATTATTTAGGAATCCTGTATTCAATGATTTCTCCAGTAGATAGACATCAGATACTTCCTTATCTAGGATATGGTAATTCGATGAGCAAGGAGGCTCCATCACATTGAGATGAGGTAAAGGTCGCTACACTTTGTCAAAGCCCCAGGGAAAGATCAAATTTTTTATTTTCCCGAATGACTTAGAGTCATTGAGAGACCCTTATAAAAGGGTCCTATATGTTGCATACTTTGAGCTCTGGGAGCTCTAGGGGCTTGCGGTTCTTACTGGAGCAACATACGACCATAAGGTGACTCACCCTCCCCTGGTGGTGTGTACTGTGGACAAGATGATTCGCTCACTTGTGGGACAGGATGATTCACTCTCCTATGGACAGGATGATTTGATTTCCTGTGGACAAGATGATTTGGTCTCTTGTGAGACAGGATGATTTGCTCTCCTGTGGACAAGATGATTCGTTCTCCTGTGAACAAGATGATTCGCTCTCTTGTGGGACAAGATGATTCGCTCTCTTGTGGGACAGGATGATTAGCTGTCTTGTGTAGCAGGATGATTAGTTCTCCTGTGAGGTCTGGATGATGTGTTCTCCATGATGATTGTGTAGCAGGATGATTAGTTCTCTTGTGAGGTCTGGATGATGTGTTCTCCATGATGATTTTGTAGCAAGATGATTAGTTCTCCTGCGAGGACAAAATTGATTAGTTCTCTTGTCGAGGCATCCTACCCATGCAGTCTGGGACTCATGGGAAGTACCTCTCATATGATCAATGAGTAGGGAAATGAGGATAGGGACCATAGTAGTACCGATGGATGCATCGCTATATCTACCCCATACTCCCTATGCTAGGATGACCTTCATTGATCTGGGACTAGTTGTAGGAGTTGTACCCACTATGACGCTGACTTAGGTTCAGTTGAGATTGGTCTGGGACCAGTGGTACATACTCTGAGACTAACTTCAGGTCTGTGGAGGACTGTTCTGGGACCAGTGAGAGTGGTAAATGCTATGATGTTGATTTCGAGTCAGTTGAGATTGGTATGGGACCAGTGGTACACTCTCCGAGACTGATGATACTGGTATCAGGCCATTAGTAGGAGTGGCACCCACTATGACGCTGACTTTGGGTCAGCTGAGATTAGTCTAGGACCAGTGGTACGCACTCTGAGACTGACTTCGCGTCAGTGGAGAATGGTATGAGACATTCTCGATCAATTCTTCTTCTTCATAGTTCAGCATACCTAAGCAGAGCAGAGCAAAGCCAGCAAGAGCTGAGATGAGCTTAGCAGAGCAGTGCAGGGCACTGATGGCAAATATAGTACAGTCGGACATATGGCTCAGTGGATGGAGTTCTCCCTAGTTGAGAGGGAGTGTTAAAATTGTCAACTAGGGCCAAACTCCATGTGGGTCATCTTATTTATGGCAGCTGATATTTGTATTGGATCCCTCCCATCAAGAGGTGTAGGATTGATCCAAATATCATCTAATTCCAATAAGTATTTATGAAGTTATGAATTTATTTATGTTATAAATCAAATTGTCAAGTTGGCCAACAACTTGAGTAGGCTCAGAAGCCCAATAGATGTGTCTATTCATCATCCACGTTTTAGTATAAATTGGTGAGGAATTGAAGTCATTTTAGACATGTATTCTTGAGGTGATCTCCTCTCCACATCTTGGGTTTTTGGAGAAGGAGAGAACTAAAGAATATGTTGGCCTATAAGGAGCCCTAGCTAAAAGATTATTCCATAATTAAACGCAGCCCTAAACTATAGCCACGTGATGCCCTAACAGCAGTAAGCTACAGGCTTATGAGGAAATCTTATACATTTTTCAATAGCACTTAAATGCAGTCAAAAGATGGAATCTCTATACGTTGTTCAAGGAAACCTGATACGTTGTTCATGGTGAATCTCTATACGTTGATACACTATTCATGGGAAACCCTGTACACTATATGTTGTTCATTGAAGACATTTATATGCAGGGCTTCATACATGCAGTTCATAAAAACTCATACGTAGGGTATGGTGCAGTCATGACAATGTAGATCATATGAAGGAATCCGTAGTAGGGTATGGTGCAGTCATGGCACGCAGCAATCGTTGACACTCTCGATGTATGCAGATCTTGCAACGTAGATCATATGAAGGGATCCATAGTAGGGTATGATGCAATCATGGCACGCAACAATCGTTGACACTCTCTATGTAAGCGGATCTGACAGCGTAGATTAGGTACTGTGTAGAGTGGATCTGGAAGCATAGATCTGGGCATAGAGACTCCTGTCACGTAGTTTCATGTAGAGTGGATCTTGCAGCATAGATCTGGGCTCCAGTCATGCAGTTTCATGAAGACTTATTCATGGAGATAATTAGCAGTCTATGGAGACTCTATACGATGCAGTTCATGGAGACATCAATGCACTGTCATGGATATACAGAGTCATGGAGATATCCATACGCTGTCATGGAGACATAACAGTCTCAGGCATACTTGTGAAGACAAGAGTCTATGACACTCTTTGTCTCAGCCTACCTTCATAGTCCCGTCAAAGGGATTTCAGTGATCCCACATAAATGCACGGCATAGTGATCTCAGTCATAATTAAGGATGGCTAGAATGAATGGTCTAATATCATGATGTTACACAATCTACAACAGGTGCAGGGAGCATCATAATGATGCATGATGATATGATCATGAGAAACATGATGATGAATGAGATCATGAGCATGGGCAGCTTGATGATGAATAAGATGATGAAAGATGCAGCATGATGAGTAGCATGAAGATGAGAGCAACTCAGTCATCAAGGTTCAACACATGTGACAGTACAACAAGGTGTCACACGGTAATGTGCAGAAAATGAGCAAGAGGCAGCACTATGATAGGTGAAGGTGTCACCTTAGAGAATCAATTGAAGCAATATGTCTTCAACTGATCTCTGCACATATCAAAATACAAAGTGTTGACTTCTATTGTAAATGTACTATCTCTCTCACTTTCTTTGCTGAACTTTGAAGAACATAAAAGAAGAATTGATCAAGGGTTTCCCCACATTGTGGGGTTTGTCCCTGGCTGGCGCCACATCTTGTGTCCTCTTGTCTTGGCTTGTCTTCTACGATTTATATTAATGTTCTATCTACAGTTTACTTTATGCTGATGTGATTGCTAATCGGGAAAAGAAATTTAAATAAACTGCTCTAGCATAGAACATACCTAAAATCAACAATTTCAGTTGTACATGATTGATTGCTAATTTGTATCAATATATTTCAGTTAATTTGAGTTATTGTCAATGTAACTAGTTCTCATTGTTATTAGAATTAGTGGAGGTTCAATCAAGGGTGTGTAACTTTTTTCACATTAAGTGATCATCCAATTAACTGATCAATCAACATAAACTAACTCATGCATGCAGAGAATTTGAGTTACCCAGTTGAGATTGGAGTTTAAGGGAAGTGTACTATCATTTGTAGAAATTTCCAAGTTGTACAAGTGGTGCATGTAGTCAAAGAAGGGACTAAAGGAATTGCACAATTCTCAATGAATAATTCCCTAATTAATAGGGGGCTAATTGATATAACCAAATCACACATTTGCTAACACTTAGAAGAATACGATTAATATCTTCAGCAAGTAAAACATTTTTTTCCACCACATCTTTTCTTCCAAGGTTGACTATGCCTTTCCCTATAATTTTGGAAGAGTATCATTCCCAAAAGTGATAGATCCTTCTTTTTCTTTCTTCAATGTTATAAATCTGTTTTTTCTCCAGTCATATTCCTTGAACATCCACTATTAATATACCATTGACTTCTTTTACTTTGGACTTCTATGGCAAGCCCACATTCCTTAACCTTCAAATATTCATGTTTCTTTTTCCAAGTTCTTCATTGTTCCCCCATATGATGGACATGAACTTGCATTGTTTCCCTGAAGGAACTATCAAACTATTTCTATAATTTCTTTCTATGTGTCTAAATTTTTTGCATTTCTAACATTCTGTTTCATAACTAAGAGTATCAAAAATGTATAATTTCTATTGAAACCTCATAATATTTTCTACCATAAATTCATAATAGTTCTTGGGATTTTTATAGCTATTTCTTGTATTTATACTTCTTTCATACGGTCTACAATTTATAGCCTTATGCCCAAAATTATTACAAGAATACACACTCCAAGAAAAATATTATGGTACCTGAGTGTAGGTGGTCTTCTTGATGGTGTCTTCCTTTTGAAGTCATGATTTTATTCTTGAATCTTTTCATCGCTAGTTTCTATACATCCTCCTTTAGCAACATGTATTCTTCCTTCTTAATAGGACCCTTCAGTGCATCAACATCGCTTCCTTTCTTTGTTTGATTTCCTGTCATCATAGAGCTTGAACCTTTATCAACATTATTTTGTTTATATCCTAGTCCAGAACTATCATTGAATGGTTTCTGGTTGTTGATAAACTCATCTAGTATTATGGTACTATTTTCAAAGTTCTATTGGATATTCTTCTTCTTTAGTTCCTTCCTCAAGGAGACTATCTCAACTTCTAGATTCTTAGTTATTCTCTCCTTCTCTTCCAATTGTTTCTTGAGTGTTTCTTCTCTGGATTCTTCTAATTATATTTTCAGATTTATGATAGTATGCTTGGTCTCTTCAGAGTTCCTGTTGGGAATTTGTAAACATTCTTTTATTTTATTTATCTCTTCCTTAAGTATGCAATTTTTCTTCCTTGTTCTTCTAAGGTCACTTGAGGCACTAATCAATTTTTCCTCAAGATCAACTTCTCCTTGTTCTTCTTCATGATTGCTTTCATAGTTTTCAAGAGCTTTATTATGATAATCTAATGCCATGAAGAGAAATCTATCATAATAATTATCATTATCATCATCTTAATCAGATGAGCTATTATCTTCTTTTGAATAGAGACTTTTCTTCTTGAATACTTTTCCCTTATTTTTCTATTTTTTTATATTTGTTTCCTTTTTTTACAACTTTCTTCTTCATCGGTACCTGACTACTTTGAAAAAGGACATTTATAAGAAAAATGACCAACTCTACCACATTCAAAACACCTTAAAGGAAGCTTATGTTTATATTTTTCAGTTCATCTTTTTAACTTTCTGGTAAAGTTGGCTTCTTCTTCATTGTCTAAATCGTCACTATAGCTAGAGTTTGTTTTTTATTTTTTCTTATTATTCCTTATCTTCTTGGAGACATTGAAAGTTTCATCCCTTTTGGATTGGAGTCACTTCAGGAGCACAAATGTTGCTTCGCTTCCAATAGGCCTACACAATACCTCAGCGAATTCACTTTCTTTACTTCCCTATGCAGGAAACCTTTCTCTTATTTCACTCTTTATTTATTTATTTAATATGATTGTGCATCGACACTTATTATTTTGAATGGGAAGAAGAGGGATCCCGACTTATTGTGAACACAAGAGTTTTCCCCTTCAGAGAAGAATTTTAAGACCTTTGATATATTTTTTCTCTCTTTAGATTTTCCCCTTATCCTTTCTATTCTAGATTAGACAAGCGTTAACACAAGTAGATTTACACCAAGTTGAGTGGTTTAGATTAGAATAAGGGCATACCTAATAGGTTCCCTCAAGTTTCCATTTGGGCTTAGCTCAACCTATGGAATCTTCCCAAAAAAAAGATGGAGAACAAACAAAAGGCCAACTGTTGTGGTTGTCACACTTCTCTTTTATTCCATGACAAAGTCCTTTTAAGCCATGCACTTTTTATACAAGGTATTATTTATGTAAAATGACAAACAAACATAATAAGACAGAACATGACTAACATATCATGCATGCAACCAACACATACAAAAAAGAAAAGTAAAGAAAAAGGAAAAAATGTACAGGAAGCACAACTCATAAGTGTTATTGAAAATAATGTTTCAATTCTCAGTCATTTACGGGAAGGGGATCAATCGTCCCATCTAAGATTTAATATTGAAGTTATTATGACTAAGCCTTTCTTAAATGGTAAATGGGTCAATCCAAAAGGTTGGAACTTCATGTGCTTTCCTTTCTCTTCATGGGGTTTATCCCACTTTAGTAATAGGTCACCCACATCAAAGCTCTTTGTCGCTACATATTTCTTATCAAACCAGCACTTTACACGGTTTTGGTGAACATCAAATCCCTCTTTGGCTTTGAGCCTTTTTTCCTTGAGTTTGAGTAAAGTGTCTATCCTTCTCTAAACCAGAAGTTAAGGTTTGCCTTGGGACTCTTAGGAGAGTTGTAAGGATGGAAGATACAGGTTCAGAGGCAAGATAACTTATTTACCATAAACCAGAAATATGATGAAGTCTTCAAGGAAGGATTAGGAGTTATACAGTCATCCCATAGTGCATTGGTCAAAGAATTATGTCAGATCCTTTGCTTAGAGAAGATGTTTTTCTTGATTAGGTAGATGAGATTTTTTTTTATTATTGATTTAGGCAAACCATTTCCATGCAGGTAATAACTAGATGCATGCTTTAATACAATCCCATTTTCTAATTCGAATTCATAAAGTTTCAATGATGAAAAGTAAGTCGCATTATCAAAGACGAGTGACGTTGGAACTCCAAACCTGGTTATAATTCTCTGTCGTAAGAAGTGGATGATTTCCTAGTCATTTAGTTCCCTCAAGGGAACTGCTTCTGACCACTAAGCGAAATAGTCTATCATTGTTAGAATATATTGGTATTGCTTTGAAAAGTGAGGAAATATTTCTCTGATAACATTTAGGCCCCATTGCTGGAAAGGTTCCTCAAATTCTATTGGTAGAAAAATGACCTTTGATCACGATTGGAGCATCTCTAACAAGTTGGGTACTTTTGGACATAAGCATGAGCATCTTTGAATAAATCGGGCCAATAATAACAAACTCTCATGACTTTGTGTGCTATTGTGTTGCCCGCATTATGACCACCTACCGATCCATCGTGTAAGTCTATAAGTACCTTTTATGTAACTTGTGGCTCAAGGCACCTTAGCAGGACACCATTGTGGTGCTTTGTGAAAAGAACTCCATGAATTAATTGGTAGGATAGAGATTTTAAATTAATTTCCCTCTTTTTTTTATTTGATAAGTGTGTGGGCAAGGTGCCATGCTCTATAAATTTTCATATGTTGGAATACCATGGTGTTGTAGATGTGAAATTAGGAACATGTTAAACATTGTACATTTCTATCTCATGCTCCCAACCTAAAAGATCTTGCTCGGGATCATCTCTTTCTTTAGCTGCTAGCTTACAAAGGTCATGACCCTTTATGGTATAAACTAGTTTGAACTCTCTATTGTATTCTTGCAGGTAGGTCATCCAATTTTCCCTCTTATTACCCAACTCCTACTTTATGAAGAGTGTTCTTACTGTTTGATGAGGCACAAATATGATCGTGAGATATTTTAAAAGGTAGGGCCTGAAATATTTAACTTCCTTGTATAGAACATATGCTTATTTTCAAATGGAAGGATAATTTAATTCTGACTCCTATATTCTGACGCTCATAAAAGAGATAGGTCTCTCATTTCCTTCAGTATCCTTTTGAGACAATACCACCACAAAGAGGAATCTGAAGCAAAGGTATAAAGCAGGAAATCTTTACCATAATCTAGACGAAATAATGTGAGTGTGTCAGGAATAGCTTGCTTGATTCAAGAAAAAACATCATTTTCCTATTTGTCCCATTTATATGTTGCATCTTTCTTAATTGTCTCTTGTATAGGCTTAATTATCTTAGCATAGTTGGAGACAAATTTTCTCAGGAAATTGATCTTTCCTAAGAAATATTGCATAACCTTCTTATTAATTGGGAACATGATTTTTGTAATGGCTTTGACCCTCTCAAGATCAATTTTAATTCTGCATGTGCCCTAAGAGAGTCCCTTCTGACACACCAAAGACACTTTTCTTGGGATTGAGATAAATCCCATATTTTTGGCATCGCTCAAATATTTGTTTCAGATGACATACATTATCTCATATTTTCTTTGAGAATACAATAACATCATCCAAATAAAAAACTACGCTATGACCAACAAGGCCTCAGAAAGAAATGTCCATCACTCTTTTAAATGTAGCACTGACATTGATAAGTCCAAATGGCATTCTCTTGAAAGAAAATGTTCCCCATTTTGTCCTAAAGTTAGTTTTCAATCAATTTGATTCTGATACTAGAACTTGATTGTAACAAGAGTAACCATCTAGTAGTGATAACATCTCAAACCTAGATATTGTCTAGAGGATATGTTTCATGGATGGCACTAGGTAATTATCTTTATCAGATGCCTAGTTAAAATTGTGGAAATCTATACATAACCTTATTTCACCGGAATTCTTTCTAACTGGAACTAGATTCGAAGCCCAAGTAGAGTGTATGACTTTAAAAATGATCCAAGAATCCAACAACTTTCTCAATTCCTTTTGGATGAGGGGTTCTAGCATTGGATAAACGTTCCTTAGTTTCAGCTATAACATTTTTACCCCTTCTTTTATGGGAATTATGTGCTGGATAATATGAGTTTCATATGTCTTTAAATCATTTTATGTCAATGAAAAAACATCACAATATTGTTTGGATAAGAGGATAAATGCTTGGCATTCTTGTGGAGAACAATAGGTATGGAGGTTTACATACTTCAAATCTTCTTGAGTTTCTACATTGACTTGCTCAAATGATAACTTTGAACTCTAAGTCTTTACATTGACCGGTCCTGTAAATTAGTTTTGTAGGTCGTATCAATTATCCAAGGACACCACACCTTTAGGCATAGTGTTTCCTTTGTCACATTATATGCCTCTTGCAAAACATCTTTGTGCTCACCCCTTTCTATAGCAACATATCTGAATGCATTCACATTAGCCATAAAGTGCAGTATCCGTTGGTCATCATTTAAAACATGAAAATTAGTGACATTATCACGCACCGATCATTTATATATAATTTTGATAGAAAAACCATTTCTGAATGGTGATATTCTAGCGGCTACATTTTCTAATGCATCTGCCACAACATTTCTAATCCTAGGAACAAAAATGATATTCAAATAATTAAAATAATTAATTAAATGACATACCTCTTGCTGGTAGTTTTTAAGATTCGATGAAACGCAGTGGATAGTATCCTGTACCTGATGAGTAACCACTTCCCAGACACCAATTACCTTGAGAACTCTACCTTCATATCGATGGATTTCTTCAATACAAGTACAACTGCTTCATATTCGATAGTATTATTGGTACACTTGAACTCCAGATGACACGAAATGATATGATTCTTATTACATGGGTCTATAAGTACACAACCAGCTCCAGATCCATCTTGCATGTTTGAACCATCGAAATATAAAGTCCAAATATTATTAGACACTAAGTTGCTTCCTATACTATTATTACTATTAATATGTACATATATATCACAAAATTAATTTGCACCAACTGGAGAATAAGGAAGGAGCTCCAACTGTGTATCTGGTGGGATGGGTGATGGATGTTTTTAATAACACTCATGGTTAGTTTCAAGGAAATAATTTCCAAAAATTATATCGACAAAGGCAATAGACTCATTATGGCCCTCAAGTGGTGTAACGGTGTGTTTCATGCGTGGCTTACTTTCCGCTCGAATTTGGTTATTCCTGCCCTTATACAAAAGCCATAAATGTGACCATTTTGTAGAAAAATAGCCTTTCATTTTACTAGACCAGTCTATTCTAACGAGTATGCCATAGGCTTCTAGGATCTCCACAATTACAATATTTATACATTTGTGTACTCGTTGATCAGATGATAATCAAATAAGAACATTCTAGTTACTAGTTTGTGCACTCTTTGTGGCCATATAGTTACTAGTTACTAGTTTGTGCACTCTTTGTGGTCATATAGTTACTAGTTACTAGTTTGTGCACTCTTTGTGGTCATATAGTTGGGTTCTTTATAAATGCAACATCAATAATTCTCCTATCTTAAGTTGTTCACTTAACTTACGTGGTTATGTTAATTTAACACTATGATAATTATTAAATTCATTCAATTAATTAATTACTTTTTTTTTCCATTTAGATATTGGAATTTATTGTTATATTCTTTCATTCTTAATATTTATTTATAGATACCTAGTATATTAAGATATAACCTCATATTATACCATACACTAGTAACTATAAAGCAATATATATAAAAAAATTAGTTTAGTGGCATGGTAGAATATAAAATTCACCAAGCACTATAACATAATTATTACCAAGTAAGATACCTCCAGCGTATGAAACTCAAGTTTGTATATCATGTATGAATAGGTAGTCTTTCATTGTCCTACAAATAATATTATGGCCATTCCCTATGTACAAATATCTTCATACTCTTTTGATGAGATTTGTCTGCTATGATGGCTAGTTTTGTGATCTGGACAAATGTTCCAAATGTTACAAATAAATCCTCATTGTTCTCATTGTTAATATAGTGAACCTTTAGATTTTGGCTTATACCTTCTTTACATAACTACCACAAGACAGGCTTTGGATGTGACTTAGTTCAAAGTTGAAACTAGGAATTGTCTTGGTTACTATTGGGGCTGATGTATTATCGTCATTTGATGCTTAGTGTTTGACCAATATTTCTCTAGTTGTCTTTCAAATATTATTGAGGTACTAGGTGTCTACAAACTGGTGATATATCTAGGGAATTTAGATCATTATGAGGGTTTCAATTCTCTTAAACTTTCTTTTTACTATGCGGACTATACTAACTTCAACTCTCCAGTTAAAGGAAAATCTAAAGTATTGTTTTTAAATAGGATATTTATATATCGAAACAATTTCCATTTTCTCCATAAGATTTAATTAAGACATGGATTCTAATCTTAAATGATGTCACATCTCAAAAATTGTATAGACAAAAGGAAAATTAATTAATTAATTGGTTTTTTTTCCCTAGAAAACACATTTTGTATTTAGTAATACATATTAGAGGACACCTCAATAAATATACTTGAGCCAAAGCTTGAGTATACAAGGTATTCATCTCTACATAATCCATGAGAGCTAACATATCCATTGTGGATTATATCTCAATAATATCTACATCTTTCTTGAAAATGGTAATCCTAACCAAATTCAGGATTTCTAACTCTAATCTAAAAACTGCGATTACACCTAAATGAAATGGATTAGTTTTCCTTTTTATGTTTCACCAAAAACAAAGATATTTATTCACAAAATTTTGGTACAAAGGTCTGGCCTTCAGGTCTAGGAATCCTTCTCATGTTTTCAACCTTTCCAAGAACATATATACAGAACTATTGAAAGTCAAGATACGCATAATTGCAACTTGCACAATAGCATTACTGATATGTCAATTCTACAGCTCATTCTTTTAGTCTAGCTGATTTTGATTTCAGATAAATTCGTAAAGGGAAACTAACTATCAAATGGATATCATATATCTTCCCAACCTATGCTATAGGAGTAGGTAAATCATTGGTCAAATGATAACATTATAGTTATATTTGCCTATGATAACTGAAGAGATTAATATAATAGCAATCAAATGTAATTTAAAATGAAGGGGAGGTAGCTTAACACCCTAAATGTTTGAATTCATTGTAAAGAGGTATGTTGGGAAATAATTTATATTTGATAATGTGATACAACCATTTGTGCACTCTGTCATCTTAAATAAAAATATGTTTATGGTTCTAGCTTTGTTTCACAGATTCTGGATTAAAAATACAATATTCTATGTTGCTCCCTTATTACCAATTATATCACATCGATACTATTGATATAAATTTTTTCTATCTTATAATTTTCATATCATTTCTTCAATGAAATAACAATATTTCTATGAATGTATGCATATAGTTTCATTGGTCCAGACAATAAAGAAAGAAGAATGGGTTGAATTTACTAGATATTCCTTGACAGTAGGTCTTTCTGAATAAGGTAAAGAGTATGGTAGCCAACATTCATGAGATCAACATTATTATGTAATGAACGTTCTTCGAAGAGTAAAAAATCATTATTATTAAAAAAAAATTACTCGAAAATTTGGAGAATATATGGTGGATTGATACGTGTTTCTCAACTCTACTTTTCATCTAACACAAAAATTCATGTAGATTTCAACTTGCTCTAGACTAACAATAGTCTACCACTCTAAGTTTCAAGTTATGAATTAAATACCAAACTGTGTATATGTTGACTTTCTCTAGACTAGACATAGTCTACCACTTCAAGTTTTGAGTTATGACTTAACTACCAAATTATAAGATACCCAACTAACTACTACTAGTTCAATTCGGGAATTTGGTTATTCAAAACTAATTTCTTCTTTTTATTGCACTCAAACAATGAGTTCTGAAGGATTAGTAGATCTTCATCTTCACGATGTGATAGTTTTGTGAGCACGATCTTGGCTAACATCATCTAACACTAGCTCTAGTCGCAAAACCATTTAAGACTCATCATAACCTGTCAACCATACTCAAGGAGCTTGATAATATTTTTCATATGTAATGCTCACATCATATGTGCATGTATGAAGAGTATTGTCATATAAACAATCCATGTTATATTTGCTCCAATAATTTATAATGACTTGTTCTAATATGTGTTGGTATATCAGGCTGATTGATGATTTGAGTTGTGAGCAATTGGACGTTTTTCTAGGCTTGGTAGGTCAAAATGATGTGGTCGTTCCTGAATGGCCAGTGAAGGACTACATGTTGGAGCTTGGGCGGGAGAATGTTGATTTCCCATTGGCATTTTTTTCTTAGGCAAGATTTCAAGTTGGTCTAAGTCAGAATTGAGAATCAATCATGAGTCTTTGAGTCATTTTATTTCTATATTTCATGGTATTGAATTAAAGTAACATACGGATGTGCTTAGTAAGGAACATGTATGTTGGGACATTAATTATAGAACTGCAAACGTTATTAAGAAACCACTAACAAAATTTGAATCCAGTATCAAATTATACTAGTTCCCAAAAGCCAATTTCTTTTTCTTCCAGAGGAAATCATATAAATCCTTCAACATTAGGGAGGTTTTTTAGAAGCAATGTAGCATTATTGACATGGATGGAAAAATGGAGTAGAGATAGGAAATCAGTTATCGGATTCTTTCAAAAGAACTTCCATCTAGGTTGAATGAGGAAATCTAGGGTGAACAAGAACAACTCCCATTTAGGTATCTTTATTAGAAGTCAAAGTTTCATATAGTTTGGTTTTTCTTTGAGTGGTGGGGTTGTAGCAGGGAATTTTATTTTTGGTACACAACTCATAGCATTTTGATGCACTTAGAAGGGAAACCAAGTCCGAATTTGAGTGGGCTAAACCAAAGAGTTACCCACTAGGTTTTTCCAGTGTACAAACTTGCAATGGGTGATTGTGAACTCCTAGAAACTCAACTTTCATGACATTCAAATATTGTCGGTGATGGTTGCTTAATTTGGGAGTTCTAGTTCATTTTGAACCAACCCTTAGCAATGGACAAATAAGGACTTTCACCTTAGTATAATGTTAATTCGTTCTTCTTGATACCTAATTATCAGTTTTGGCTAACTATGCTTTAAACAAGGTGGGAATATGGTCAAAACAAATAGAGTAATTGTAGTTATGATCTATCATTTAGTTAGTAGTCTTGAACCCCTAGATGGCAACTGATAGGAACAATTTTTTTAATTTTAATTTTCAAGTTTGTGCTTCATTATAACCACTTGGAATTATAATGTGCTTAAAGAAAAAAATCATGAACAAATAGTTCAAGCAAGGAGGAGAAGACAAGGGAAAAAATACGATGAGAAAGAAGCTTAAAGGGACTAAGGTTCCAATTTACTAAACCATGCTATGACACCAAGTGTAAGGACCCCCTTTATGATTTATTTTTTTTAATTTACAAATCAAAATCAATAATAGCAACCAGTTCTAAATATAAGAACCAAGCTCATATTTAACTAAACACAAGATGGTAAGATTTAAGTTACAATATTGCAGATAATAAGCAACTAATATTCCATTTTAAACTAATTATTTGTGAGCCACATCCATTATGAAGGTCACATATTAATTAAAATGCATCCACATTATAACACAAATTTTACAGTACATACATCAATAGCCCATAAATTTACAATTCAACCATCATATCATTGAATCTTACATTATAGTAACTATAGATACAACAAAACCATGTAATAGAACATCATGAATACACTAGGTACTTTTCACCCAGGGGTGGATATTCGATCTCAACTTTTCCATTGCTTGTGCTCACTTTTTGTTGACCACATTCAAGTGTGGAGAATGATGTGTCTCAGTAGAACATTGTTGACTCATTGGTTGACCTCCCAGCCTACTCCTTCGGTACTCTTCTTCCCCACGGACCCCTGAGCTACAATGGGGTTTTAAGAAGAGGAAGAATGCTAGTCGATGGAGAAGATCACTTCTAGCTGAAGAGTCCCCTCTCTAATGACCTCCACCTCATCAAACTTACTATATGCTTCGTAGTCATTCATAATAGCATTATCTAATCCATGTAACAATAGGAAAAAAGAGACCTCTTTCCCATAACTTTCTCTTTTATAGGAGGCTTCATAGGTAGCACTTGGCACTTCATGCAAAATAATTATTTTTATTAATCTAAAAGTTTGATTATTCACTCACCCATGTGTCAACCTCTTAGCAAGGCTCTCCTAAATTATTTACTAAAATTCTTATTCAAAAATAATATTTTTCCTCATCCAAACATGATGCCATATTTCTTCTCCTATTTGTCTCTTTATTCCCCCTTTATGCTCATTAACTTGGGTTCATTACTGAAGTCAATTAATATGTCTCATATTTGGTTTCCCAGCTACACCCTAGTTTAACTCAATTTAACTCTTATATGGAGATACTTGTGTTGGATCTTACCACATGAAGGTTCTCTAATGAAATTAAATTTCTCTAATTAAATTTATTATTATTTTTTTTCATTCACCACCCTCTTTTCTTAATGAGGTTAAACTATTTTAGGATTAATCTTTCTAATTAACTCTATGTCCCTTCCCCCCTTTTTCTTATTAAAACATGTATGCACATTATCTACCTAATATTTTCCAAACGTGGGAAGGGTAGAATTCTCAAGTGGTCCAATATTTTTATTTCTTCTTATTATCCCTTTACCCCCAAGGTTTATTTTTTATTTAGATAACTTGGTTCTAAAACCTCATTTACCACATTATGTGAATTAGTATGATTATCATATCTTAATTATATTTCAGTAGTTTCTTCTTGATGACAAGGGTTCCAAGTCAGTTGTTCCCTTTAAGAACTTCCCTTTAAAGTTCCAAGGGTGCCACGCCAATCAATTCCTTCTTGATGCCAAGGGTGCCAAGTTGGTCATGCCCTTCAAGAAATTCCCTTGAAGTTCCAAGGGTACCACGTTGCTTTCCCTTCAAGCATCTAGCGACTATGAGGGGAAAAAATAGGTGTGACAACAGAGATCGTTATCTTCTCCTATGTTTCCCTCTATAGTGAGATTAAGGTGTTTGGGATAAAGGAATCCACCTTGATGCGCACCCCCCAGTAAAATCTATGTGAGTTACCCAATCTGGGGTTTCCCCCCATGACATCATGGTCTTCAAGGTGAAGGTGTCCCAACACCTTCTAACCTAAGTCACGGCAAGAGTGCTAGCGGGTGAAATCAAGGACTTTGTCTCACCCCTCCCATTAAGTCCATCTAACTATACATACCTATCACCCATGTGTGTTTCATTCATCCAAGCAACAAACATGTGCCTACAACCACTAACATGTTATTAAAATGCATCTTAGAATTTTAAATTGAACTTTACAATTTTTTGAGATAATAGTATGTAATTCAAACCAAAATAGACGTTGTTGACTCATCATGTGCAAGTGCATCTAGGATATCCTTCTACACTCAATAATGGTCAGTAATACTTGATTCATAATATTAGTCACCAATCTAATTTTATATGTTGAATCATCATCATGACATAATCATCAACATCTTTGTCATCGTGAGCATGAAATAATGTAACCAACCACATAATGAATCCAACACATGATTAGACTTAGTCATGAAATACATCCATCACAACTATTATCATCATGATAACATCAATCTAGAAAAACAATTATTATCGTATACACTCATAGCAAGAGCCAAATATCCATATCCTTAAACCAGAGGTCCTCAAAGAAAAATGTATCAAGGCTAACGTCATATCAGGGTCAGTTAACTAGAGCAGGCACTAAACACTTCCTTTAGGAGAAGAATGTGACTAATTCTTCCCTTTATGATCAAGGCACATCTCTTCTTTAGGGGATTGAGTTTTTGTATTCATCTTCTCGAAACCTTTATCTCGTTCTGCAATTTTCTCCATTAGAGAGTCAAAATTAATGGACTTGACTTGGTTATTAGCTTGTATGAATTCAATATAGTAAGAGTATGCACAGTAGAGGACCTTAAAGAAGGTTGTGACAGGATTGTCTATATTCACTCTAATGGAATATATATCATGAATGATGGCTCTGATTTAAAATGTTAGGGCCAAGGTATCATCATCTTTCAACTCATGGTTGAAGAGTTTGACCATCATTTGAGCAAGCTCCAATATTAAGTGTGACTCGTATAGATATTTCAACTTATTTAATGCACTATAAGAATTTATAATGGTACATATATGATGCCTCACCTATTCACTTATAGAAGAAACAATTAGGGATAAGCATTGTTTTCCTTTTTCTCCCAAATGGTTAGATCCTTATCTAACGTGGGATTGGTAGGATTTTTGTCCTCCTCTCCTTCACATGTTATTTTAGAAGTCATTAAAAATGAGGGTTTGCATGATTCTTTCTAGGCCACTCTTGGTAATTTTCCTTGCTAGTTATCACTACGTTGATGATGTAGATGAGAGAGTGCATCCTCATAATACATATTAATGCCTCATGATCTCTAGTTGGTTTTTCAAAACTCTTCTAGAGAAAACAAGTCAAAACAATATAATCCAAACCACCAAAACTTGTGTTGTTAGATTAAGAATGAAAAATGTACCAATATTAGAAAACCTTGTTGAATAAGATCTGATACCATGTTAGGCCAAGATGGGTAACTCCATTAACTTTCAATCAACTATATACAATTAGGTGACCCTTTGCTTCAAATTTCAAGAGTCCTTTCTATTGGCATTATGATACAGGTGTTGTCTTTGATGGAAACTCACTCGGATGACAGATCATAGTGTAGTAGGTTAATAGCAAAGAATTAATGATCAAACTACAAAGAATGAATAAAGAGAGGTATACACAGGTTCACCTTGACAAAGGAGCGTATACACGTGGATTAACAAACAAAAAGGAGCGTATAACGTACACACGCATTTTCACAAAAGGAAAAGCGTGTATATCTTGGAAAACTAAGTTTTGGTCCAAGGTATTTGGTCCATGGTATTTTGATCCATGGTATTGATCCAAGGTATCTGGTCTGAGGTATTGACCCTAGGTATTTGGTACTAAATGGTTTTGATCCATGGTATTGAGAAAGGCTTAAAACTATATAAGGAGGAGAAGATCATTAGGCCAAGGTGTGCAAGTATCGAATATCTGATGAAGTGTGAGATCCAGTATGCAGGTTATGGGTTTGTGATGCTTTGCTTGATCTGAACTAAGGATGCACCTATGTGGTGAATGAAGGTTGATGGACTGAGATCATGAAGACTAAAATTCATTATCATTATATGGTATGATCACGAATAGTTCAGATCTGAATACTGATGCATGTTTTATCCTTTATATATGACGATCTGGGTATGTCTGAAGTAGAAAATTGCAGCGAAGGTATAAGTAATTATTTTCAAATTTGTACGCTGGTTCCCTTTGGTAAAAGGGAATATACACGCTGGTTCGACACAGCCAAGTAGCATATACCTTATGAACTTGATGTTTGAAGTATCAGTTGCTTCTGATTATTGTTACAAAGGTCTAGTTTATGCTCTATGTTCTAGTGACTGTGTTTTATTGACTATGTTCTGAAAGTTCAGATAGATTAATTGATTCAGTTGTGGGTGATTCAGAGTCTTAGTGATTGGTAGATGCAGATGTATTTGATGATTGTATTGCAGTTTTGATTTACGAGCTTCATTGTTGTTGATGGGTCCAGTATGAAAATTGGATGAAACTTGGCCTTCAGATTATGGTGTTGTGTTCCAGGAGTATCCAGTCTGAAAACTTATGAAACGTGGTCCCTGGAGGAAGAAAGAAGGTTGTAGCCTTTTGTAGGTCGGCACCTACGTGCTAGTAAACATATCGGCTAGTACAAGAGCTAGGGGGTTGTAGCTCCCTTCCAGTAGAAGCTGGAGAACGAGAGAAGGTTGTAGCCTTCTGTAGGTAGAAGCCCACATACTAGTATGAGTCTGCATCTGTACAAGATTGTAAACAAGTTTTTCTTATAAGACAGCAGCAGGTGGTTTTTTTCCCGCATTGGGTTTCCACCTTAAATCTTGGTGTTCACGTGTGATGATTTTTTCAGTTATTACTGCACATGGTTACTTTTTATATGGGTAATGAAGCACTGATGCACTGACTAAAGATCAACATATGATGAATTAACTGAATCATAAGTTTACTGGACATATGTTGGTTTCTTTAAGTATAGTTGCGTGTACACGTGAGTTGCCTTAATTAAAGTAGCGTATAGAAATCAGAGTATGAAATTAAAAGGTTATTGATTTGACTAATATTGATTCACCCCCCC
>APFE030918239.1:130100-141648 GCA_000404065.3 Pinus taeda
TGAAAGAAATATGGGACAAAATTGTTCTAAGCTACAAAGGAGACTCTTAGGTAAAACGTGCTAAGCTTCAAAATCTCAAAATTCAGTATGAAACTCTTAAGATGCATAGTGATGAAAGCATAGCTAATTACTTCCTACATATAGATGAGGTTGTCAATTGTATGAAGAATATGGGTGAATAAATTAAGGAAGTTGTCTTAGTTGAGAAAGTTTTGAGATCCTTGACTACTAAATTTGAACCCAAAGTGTCTGCCATAGAAGAAAAACAAGATCTGCAAAATATCACTATGACACAACTTCACGGAATCTTAACTTCCTTTGAGATGAGAAAAGGAGGACCATCAGATATGAGAGAAGACGCATTTAAAGCATCAACAAAGGGAAAAGAAAAACTCTATGAATCAGGACACATTTAAGAAGAAGAATATGAGGTAAATTTTGTCAAGAAACATCAACAGGGTTCTAGAAGGTTCAAAGGTAAGCTACCTTTCAAATGTTTTTCTTGTGGTAGAGTTGGTCATTATGCTGCTAGATGCCCTCATAACAAAGGAAAGATGTCTGAAGAAGGTAATAGAAGTTATTATACTCATGATGATAGTGATGGCTTGTCCAATAGTGATGAAGATGATCAAGAAATTAAATTACTCATGGCATATGAAAATAATGGTTTAGAAAAGGAAGATTTCCTTAAAGAAATCATTCAACTTAAAATCAATTTCCTAGAAAATGATATAATCATAAACACAGTGACATCAACTCACTCAAAAGGACAAACACAATGAAGTGTTATAATGTGAAGTAGTAAGTCTAAGAAAAGAACTTGAAAAGACAAAGACTCTGAATCTTAGATTTGCTAAAGGATCAGAAACGTTAGATGAAATCCTCAAAGTTCAGCATTCACCCATTATAAAGAGTGGTCTTGGTTTTCATGAAGGTGAATCTAGCTCACAAGGTAAGGTAAGAATTTTCAATGAAAAATCTCAGGTGCTCAACAACCAAATAAAAATTCAACCCCATCAACAACCAAGAAAAGAAAATCTTTTACTCTTAACTGTGGAAGTGATAGTCGGTTATTTCCTTCAAGGAATGAAGTTGAATGTTTTATATGTCATAATTTTGGACATGTTGCAACCAGATGCAGAAGTAGAATGGTTCAAAACCAGCACACAGAAATAACATCATGTTCTAGGTACTTTAAGGGATATTGTTTTGCTTGCAATATGTTTGGTCACAGAGCTATTGATTGCAATAAAAGGAATATGAAACATGTAAGATGTTATGCGTGTAACAAGTTTAGACATAAAGTAAAGGAATGCAGGAGCAAAATTCGGTCACCAAACCAAAAGGAGCATACATCATCACAATCCAAGGTATTGAAGAAGACACAATTATTGTCAGAAAGTTGTGGCATAGCTCAGTTTGCAGACATAACGGACCCAAGGGAAGCTGAAAGTGTAAAACTTCAGTATTCCAATTTTCATACGCAACTGTTATGAAGAGAAGTGGCATATGTAGGCAAGTTAGATGCTACACGGTCGCGTATATGGTGTTCTGAAGAAAAAGCAGCAGGACAAACTCAAGAAAAGGAGTTTGATATGGTTCAGTCACTTATCTACTCTGTTCAATGATGGTATGTGATGGTTGGCATAGGTTCAGGGGGAGCATATGCTTCTAATAATGCATGGTTGGAATTATCTTAGAAGATCTTGATACAGATCCACATAGCTGTTTTGATTCAGAGACTCCCTTGATGATGGAAATATACAGGTTGTTGGTGCTGATGCTGCTAATGGTGAAGATCATATGGTGTATGATAGTTGTTGATGACTATCATGATCTTGTTTAGATTGGTTTTCCTTGTTATAAATCTCATGTATATAATTTGATGTAAAGGTCATGAAAAGACCTAATTTGAAACCCCACTTTCTATGGGAAGAATGATGTAATAATTTCTATTTCAGTCATGTATAAACATTTGGTATATCCCCACTTGGTTGGGTGGATGAGTCAAAAATGGTGTATCCCCACTTGGTTGGGAGATTGATGTATGTATGAGTCATTGGTGATAGGAAGATCATACTCACTTAGTTGAGTTGTAGAGTCATGTTATTCTTTTGAAAAATATTTTTTTGCAAACTTTGCATGTGCTCAGGGGGAGCATGGACGGATTGGTACATCCTAGCATGTACAAAGGGGGAGCTCAATCATATATTTCAGTATTTACTTAGGGGGAGTATGGATAGCATAATGTATATCAAAGGGAGAGAATCTCTTGGTATGCCCATTTCCCTTGATGTCAAAGGGGAGAGTGACTTGGTGTGGTTGTTGCCATCAAGTCCAAAGCGAGAGATTGTTGGCATTATGATATAGGTGTTGTCTTTGATGGCAACTCACTCAGATGACAGATCATAGTGCAGCAGGTCAATAGCAAAGAATTAATGATCAAACTATAAATAATGAATAAAGAGAGGTATACACAGGTTTACCTTGACAAAGGAGCGTATACATGCGGGTTAACAAACCAAAAGGAGCGTATAACGTACACATGCAATTTCACAGAAGGAAAAGTGCGTACATCTTGGAAAACTAAGTTTTGGTCCAAGGTTTTTGGTCCATGGTATTTTGATCCATGGTATTAGTCCAAGGTATCTGGTCCGAGGTATTGGTCACAAATGGTTTTAATCCATAGTATTGAGAAAGGCCTAAAACTATATAAGGAGGAGAAGATCATTAAGCCAAGGTGTGCAAGTATCAAATATCTGATGAGGTGTGAGATCCAGTATGCAGGTTATGGGTTTGTGATGCTTTGCTTGATCTGAACTAAGGATGCACCTATGTGGTGAACGAAGGTTGATGGACCCAGATCATGAAGACTAAAATGCATTATAATTATATGGGAGGATCATGAATAGTTCATATTTGAATATTGTGTTTTATCCTTTATATATGATGATCTGGGTATGTCTGAAGTAGAAAATTGCAGCGAAGGTATAAGTAATTATTTTCAGATCTGTATGCTAATTCCCTTTGGTAAAAGGGCATATACACGTTGTTTCAACACAGCCAAGTAGCGTATACCTTATGAACTTGATGTTTGAAGTATCAGTTGCTTCTGATTGCTGTTACAGAGATTTGGGTTCTACTCTGTGTTCTAGTGACTGTGTTTTGTTGACTCTGTTCTGAAAGTTCAAATAGATTCAAATGTGGGTGATTCAGAGTCTCAGTAATTGGTAGATGTAGATGTATTTGATGATTGTATTGTAGTTATGATTTATGAGCTTCAATGTTGTTGATGGGTCCAGTATGAGAATTAGATGAAACGTGGCCTTCAGATTATGGTGTTGTGTTCCAGGAGTATCCAATCTGAAAATTTATGAAATGTGGTCCCTCGAGGAAGAAAGAAGGTTGTAGCCTTTTGTAGGTCAGCGCCTACATGCTAGTAAACATATCGGCTAATACAAGAGCTAGGGGTTGTAGCTCCCTTCTAGTAGAAGCTGGAGAACGAGATAAGGTTGTAGTCTTCTGCAGGTAGAAGCCTGCGTACTAGCATGAGTTTGCGGCAGTACAAGACTGTAAACAAGTTTTTCTTATAAGGCAGCAGCAAGTGGTTTTTGTCCCGCATTGTGTTTCCACCTTAAATCTTGGTGTTCATGTGTGTTTCTTACGTGTGATAATTTATTCTGTTATTACTGCACATGGTTACTATTTATATGGGTAATAAAGCCCTGATGCACTGACTAAAGATCAACATATGATGAATTAACTGAATCATAAGTTTATTGGATATACGCTAGTTGCTTTAAGTACAGTTGTGTGTACATGCGAGTTGCCTTAATTAAAGTAGCGTACAGAAATCAAAGTATGAAACTAAAAGGTTATTGATTTGACTAATATTAATTCACACCCGCCCCCTCTCAGTATTATTTCCAACACTTTCACATTCTTTTATTTCAATTAGTAGAAAAAAATCCTAAAGGATTATTTTTTTCCCCAAGGAAATAAATAGGCCTTCATCTTAGCTCGAAGGCAAGAGTGACGTTATTGGTACTAGGTCATCCCACAATTATTCTCACTAGTGTTTATCTCAAACTCTAAGCCATTACAACAATATTCATCAAGGCATCAAATCCCAACATGTCACTAGCGGGGGCGGGGATTTGAAACTAGGTGGGGAGGATAATCATTGTTTTTCCCAACCACCCAAGCTAACTCCAATTGAAAAAACCCTAAAGGATTATGTCCAACAAAAACTATAATTACGATCTTGTTTAGCAATTCTAAGACATAAATAATAACTATAATAATAATATAATTATTAATTATTTAATTAATTAATTAATAAAATTAAATAAATAAATATAAAATAAAATAAAAAATGACACCCTTATTGTAATGATTCTCTACATGCATAAAATGAATTATTTACATTAAGCTTTGACAAATAGTAAAAATGTGTTTACAAAAATATATTAAAAAACCAATTATCATCAATTCAATTTATATTTATCATAAAATAGTAACTAAATTATGAAGAATGATACTTTACAATAGTTGATTTGGGGGTTTTCTTTTATTTTTAAATATATATAGTTACAATATATTGAGTCAAATTTGAAACTTTACAAGTCAAAAAGTTATAGTCTTTATGAAGTAATATATGTAAAAAATATCCCAACACTACCAAGGTGGGGAACTCACAAGCAATGATTATGATCTTTTTACCAATGTTTTTATCAAAACTTGGTTTACATGTGTATATTCAAATAAGATAGGAATTCCATAAGATGCAAAACTAATACATATCTAAAACAAGTTCTAGTGATTTACATTGAGCTAATGTAATCACTAGTTCTAGATGTAATGGAGATGCATTTCACCATGTTACTTTCTTGGATAATGATATCTCTAGAGGGTAGAAGTTCTTATTATCATTTTTCTCTTCCTTGATTTGGTTCCATGTATAGGGTCAAAGAAATAATTTTATCTATTGCAACTCGCTCTGTAAAGATTGATGTTCTCTAATGTGAACTCCTAATCCAATCCACATGTGTTGACATACTACTTTATTCCATGCACCAAGGGAATATACCTATTTTTATGAATAATAAGGCATTAGTTAGAAGTTATTAATTTTTTATATGATCAACTTTGACCTCTCTTTAATATGGTCAAAGTTGTTGGAGAATGTAATTAGATTCGATCTTCATAATGACATTTGAAATCGTGACTTCGTATAAAGACAAAAAAAAATATTTGTTGAAGCATGGGTTTCATGGTCAAGTCTAGGTCAAATCATGTTCTTCATGCTCCTAGGGTTTTTTACGTCAAAGCAGAACAATTGTCTTGTATTATAATCTCATTTGGACTCTTTGTAAAAAAATAAAAATTTATTTTCTCAAGTCTAAAAGATAAATTTTGTCTTCCAAGACCAAGTCGGCCCTATTGGGAACCTTCTCTCTCTCTTGGATTAATATATATAGAGGAGACCTCATCCTAATTTTTTACACAATCAATAAGTTACATCTTTGTAATTAAAAAGAAGAAAGAAAGAGTGAAGGACAAGAAGAAGGAGAAACCTAATAAAGATAAAGAAGATCTGAGTTCTTGGATTGTTTTTCCTACATGAGTGAAGGGATCTAGGGATTTTGTGCAAGTTGCAAAGCCAAATATTGCAGGCCAAATTTTACACTTGAGGTAGAGGGACAAGATTCTGACTTAGAAACAAATTTGTGGAAGTTGACCATATTTGACTTGGTGAGCTTTGTCTTGATTGAGAAAAAATTTGGAGGGTTGACTTGGTGCTTGGAGGAGGTTTGTTCTTTGGGTCTTGGAGGTCTCATTTTGATTTGATTTTATTAGAACAGAAGAATTATTTCTAGGTTTTCCCCTTGAACGGGTTTTTCCTTGTCTTGGAGCCTATATTTTGTGTTCTTTGTTTTCATGAGATCTTTATGTTTGAAAATTGCTTGATGAAGAAGAAATAATAAAAGTAAAAAAATTCCAACTAATATCACAAGTAACTATCATGCAACAAGAATCAACCCTAATCTGCAAATACATTGATTCTCTAACAAAAGTAAGCACAAATCATGTGTAATTATTTGACCAAAATATTTCTTGTGAATTATTCATTTGCCCTTCCTTCTCAATGTGGGCCTTTGGCCGATATTAATTTTCTTGCTAATCTAATGATGGTCTTTTGGTATTTTTTAATTCCATGTAGTCTTACCACTTATTTAAATAACATACATGGCTAGCATCACTAGTCTTCGCACCAATGAATAAAATGAACCATTTTTGAAAATATATCTACAACCATGTTGTAGCATCTGCAACACCCTCCAAAATTTTGGCCTGCATCTAATTTCAGAACCTTCGTTGGTTTTTCCTTGATGATTGCAAACACTCCGGCTCATCCCATGAGCTCTTGTCAAGTATTTACACCCTCTTTGCTTGACCGATCATCGGTCATCTTTTAGTATGTTGGTAATAATGCCATTCTTACGGTCTTGTTCTACCTATGTTAAAGGTTTGTCTTCATGTGTACGAGTTGTGTTCTTTATGAAAACATCTATCATACTCACACATGAATTTGTAAACAATGTCGCGCAAATGTCGTCATGGCCATTCAATGATCTATCTCAAGTGTCACACTTGTCACTCTCACCCTTTAGTCAGTCGCACTGAGCATATATTGTCTTGTGGTTTGAGGTGTCTTGTCATCGAGCCATGTTGAGTGTTTGTTCGCAAGGCCATATATACACGAGTTCACTCACTCACACACTTAACCATTTTTTTTGAAGATCTGTCGACCGGACCAACCTCCATCAGTCAGGCCTCCACTGAGTTGTACTGCACAGTCTCAGCCCTCAGTGACCAAGCACTATTTCCCAAAATGACAAAAAGCTTGAGGATACCCTCCAGGTAGTTTTTACCATGCAATTATGGAATCAACCCAGCTGACTATCACCCAGAACAACGCAAAAGCTTCCCAAGAAGCCATCTCGGTATGATTTTCCCACAAGCCTATATATCAAGCCTCTCACTGGTCAACAAGAGAAGTTGACTTGAGAAATGACTCAGGGCTATACTCATCTCCAAAACTGTGCAATATTTTTCCAACCTACCTGCACGAAGAAATTACATAGACATGAGGGGCAAGCACCCACTTCCTATCACTGCACTATCCCAGGAAATTGCGCAATTTTTCAAGGCAGTCCCCCTATTGGCCTACTCTCCACTCCTCCTGAAAATTATGTAGTTTTCGTTGATAGTTCACCTGCTACCCAAGACCCCACTCAACCCAGAAACTGCGTAGTCATGTCCTTCTTGAATGCCTCCTAGAATTGAGCAGTTCTAACCAACAAGCTCCTGCAGCCCGATCCCAGCCTCCTCTGAAAAACTGATCATTTTCATTGCTAGTGCCTCCTACTTCCCGCACTGCCTTCCCTGAAAAACTGTGCAATTTTTTCTCCCAACTGAACCATATCCCGTAGACGATGTTGTTGTCTCAGACTGCTCAAACCAGCCTCTCAATGACCTCTACATATTTTTTCCTGACAGTGTTCTGGAACCTCGCATCCCAGCCTGAAATGTGCTTTGAATAGTTTCAAAGCCTTGTCCTCTCTCCCGATCACCTGCACCCGGAAACGAAAGATGATGCATCATGGTAGACTAGGGGATTTATGGATTTGATGTCATCTCGTGATGAGTGATTGCAAAAATAGGTACATGAATGAGACATGGCATGAAAACAAATGGGATGAACAAGGAGCGCATGCTAGGAGACTTGTTTGCAAATGGATGAACACATGAAGCATACCAAGTAACCAACGAAGGGGACACATGCACATGAAACATCAAACAAACACCAAAACCATCAAATACTCTACAAAAAATTTCATGCGGAGGCAAAGCTATGATACACCAAGAGCACACCCACTACTCAGCAGCACAACAACTCAACATGGACACCACCATTAGCATGTACATACCAGCAGTGTCATGTCGAGTCATGTCATGGGTCAACTCGACCACATCACTACTATGGGCCATACATGTTGTAATCAATGTAATGTAACGTGGAATTCCAAGAGACCTACATATGAAGTTGAAGAGTCATGTACGTCAAACAATCATGAGGGAAGTTGAAGAGTCACAAGGGTCAAGTTCACCCTTGGCTATATATACCCCTCATTAGTACATGCAAATGACTTTTCACCTTGGCTCCTCCCACATAGCCTTGAGAGTCTACAGAATTTTATTTGAGGAGCAAGCAATGGCTCCAATGCCCCACTACTAGGGTTAGTGATGTATGGTGTACAGATGTGTGTTGAAATTTTCGCTTAATTCAGAAGCCTGTTAACAGGCCAACATTTTTTCACACATGTATTGTATTGGTTTGTAAGACTATTCTTTGGATGCTTGTAATACATGTTTCTTTAACTTGTACTAAGATAGTTGAACTATTTCAGTTGTTTTAGTTGATACACTGTTGTAAAAGTGTTGTAATGGTTTCTATTTTTGCCTCGTTTATGTGGAGTACTCTGGCAGAAACTAGACAGATGCATTCTTGTATACTTTTTATAACGATTGTCAAACTCATGTGGACTACTCTGTTGGATGTTGTATGTGCTATCTGTTCACTTTGTTTTTGTGATTGTCACATCCATGTGGACTACTCTGCTAGAAGTTGTGAAAATCATATTGTGTTGTGTGTCTCTACCTGAGTTGGGGCTATTCCCTCTCGAATTGAGACTCACTCTCACCCTCCCCCCTCTACAGCAAAGGAACCTAGACACAATTTATACTAAGCACTCACCAGGCACACAAACCTCGTTGTTTGAAGACTAAGTGAACCACTCTCATGTGTTGACAAGCAAGAGATAAGGAATATATTTAAGATAATGGCGACTGGGCCATCATACAAGATGGGACTCCTACACCAAACGGTGTGAGGTCTAGCTAAGACTTCATACCAGGAAGATCCCTGAACATTCTTGGGTCCAACACCATCAACATTCTTGGCACTAGAAGGAGGGTTCCCAGTACTTTATGGTTGAATGTCCTCTCAACCCCCCTCATCAATCATCTGGTCAAGGGATTAATTTTCCATCCCTCTCACCTACGCGCAACTCTGAAGTTGGCCAATCCTCACCTCCCAAATGTGAGCATGAAAGTTCATATCACTACCTCCCCTCTATTTGTCCCATCACTTGTCAGTTTTCCAAAGTATTCAAATTGATCCCAAGAATATAATATCTTCCATATGCAACAAAGAAGCCATAGACCACTCCCACAGCAGTTGTTGTCTCATTAATGGAAAAACCAATCCTTGCGACTCTCGAAGGTCTAGCAAAATCTGTTGAGAATGGAGAGGAACCTGTAGTCTTCTGACAGGGAGAAGAGGACACCCTCATGATCTTGGGCTTAGGCTCCAGTATAGGAGGCAAAGGGGAAGGCAACGGAGGAGGTGGAGGTGGAGATGAACCAACCGACTCAGAGGCGGAACCATCAGATTTTGAAGAAGAGGAGGAGTACGAAGAAGAAGAAGACATGGCTGATCAAAACTTGGAATTGATGACTCATGGACCATTGGCTCTCCTAAGTTCTTTGCACAAGATGCCAAGGCATGTGAAGAAATTGTTGACAAAGTTTGACCCCGACATAACAGTGAAGGCAGAAGACCACTTGCACACATTCTACCTACATCTGCAGACACTCGAGGTACGTTACAACGATGTTGCATGTAGATTGTTTCCATGTACCTTTGATGGCTAGCAACGGTATGGTATCAGAACCTTCCTATCAAATCCATCAAAAATTGGGGTATGCTCAAGAGAATGTTTATGGAAAAGTTTGCAGATGACAAGACCCCTGACATGTTTCTCAAAGAGTTGGGCAATCTCAAGATGGAGTCGAAAGAGAAAGTGAAAGACTTTAACCAGAGGTTTTCACGCATCTTGAACAAATTTGCAGTAGACACAAAACCTCATGACTCCATCACTGTCGACTACTACACATCTGCACTGCTGATCAACATTGTGCAATTTGTCAAGTGAGCTGTGAAACCAACGTTACTTGAAAATTTCAAAGATGTGATGGTTGTGGAAAAGGACCTACGTGTGATTGGATTCATCAAGGATGATGTACTAGTGAAAGACTCCAAAGATGTGAGCAGGAGGCCCCAGGTTGTTGCGAGTAAGGGGAAAGACAAGGAAGCAAGTGACATTGAAACCCTTACTCATCTCCTTGAAAAAATAAGTGTTTGAACTGAAGCAACAAACAGTCAAGACATCTACCAACATCCAACCTCCTAGAAACCCAAAGAGGATCATTTCATCAAGCAGTAGCTACCTGGCTAAACCTACGCAGAGCTCCAACTCAGTGTTCCATATAGAAATGTGCATGAACACCATTTTTTTCTCATTCCATACTGACAAGCACTCAAAAATGACTTGTCTGGATTAGAACCAAGTTGTGAACTCGATATGCAACGAAGTGAACAACATGGGAAACAATGTGCAGTGTCAGCCAAAAGACGAGGATGATGAAGAATATGTTGCATCTGATGAAGCACCAAGTGTTGAGTAGGTGATAAGCATGTATCAACATGCATGTGAAACATAGAAAACAAACACCGAGAAGCAATCCCTAAAGAAAGATGATCGATACAATCTCAGAATTCAAGGGGCTCCCCTTACTTTTGGGGAGATGCAAGAAAAGCTTAAACTGATGAAGAAGGTTGATCCACCAGCCATCCCAATGTAGAAAACACAAACCAAGCCCTAGAAGACATCCTCAAACAATAGTATGTCCATGAGAAATAAACTTCATAACACTCTACCAAACAGTACAAACACGAGTCTAACCCTAGACACCTTAGTGAGTTTACCCTCTCTTGACTATAATATTGTTGAACATATGAAGAAAACTCGTGAAAACATCTCTTTGTTCGAGTTAGACAAGATTAAGGGTCGATGGATATTTTGTTGCATGCATTGGGTTAAACATCCACAGAAAGCACAACCTCTACCAGCAATGGAGTAAGCACATCTCCTGGTCTACATACAATTGTGCTCAACACACTTCAGATGGAAGAAGCAAACTCTCTTTTCCCTCCATTCTTGCTCTCATTTTAAATCTTTAACTACAATATTCACAATTGTTTGGTTGACTCTGGCGCATCAACTAACGTCAATCCACTCTCCGTTTCCAAGAGGATCATTGAGCAATGGAGCAAGACAGTTGCGTAGATCATCCAACTTGATCGAACATGTGTACCATCCATTGGTGGATTGCGGGATGTGATCATCCAATTATCTCATGATAGCCAAGTTCATCAGTGCATCAAAATTTTCATTGTGGACATACTGGAATCATACGGCTTATTTCATAGAGAAGACCGGTCTAGCAAGTTGAATGGATACTTTTACACAGACTGGTCACACTTATGGCTTCTGTAGATGTTATATACCTAGGGGGGGTAATATGGGGTACCGAGGGAGGTACCCAAGGTAATAATGTAATAATGGGATGGGTCATAGTA